>PVJS01029683.1:0-24605 GCA_004027185.1 Glis glis
CAGCCTCAGTTCTTTCTTCCTCTCTCTCTCTCTCTCTCTCTCTCTCTCTCTTCTTGGTGAGGCCCTCTGCAGCTTCGTGAGACTCGGTTTCAAAATAAAGGATAAAAAATAGGGCCGGGGGTGTAGCACGGAGGTAGAACGCCCCTGCGTTCAATCCCCGGTACCGCAAAAAAAAAAAAAAAAAAAAAAAAAAAAGGTTGCCGGGCATGGTGGCGCACGCTTGTAATCCCAGTACTTTGGGAGGAGGAGACCGGAGGATCAGGGTTCGCGGCCAGCCCCAGCCCTCTCTCACTCTTTCTCCCTGTATTATCTCTCTCTCTCTCTCTCCCTAGTGAGGCCCTCTGCAACTTCATGAGACCCGGTTTCAAAATAAAGTATAAAAAAATAGGGCCGGGGGTGTAGCGTGGAGGTAGAACACCCCTGGGTTCAATCCCCGGTACCGCAAAAAAAAAAAGAAAGAAAAGAAAAAAGATTAATTTCCTTTCCCACCCTCAACTTCTGATTAAGGGAAAAGCCACAACTTTTCAACTTTGTGGTTTTCCATCCTATTATACAAATAGAAAAGAATAGCCCCACTAAAAACGTCAGACACCCGTGAGGAGGTGGGCACAAAAGACCCACAGCTTTAGCACGTGTGGCTTTGGAAACGCCCTCAGAGTGTGCAGGAGGGTGACGATGGTGGTGAACAACCGCCACGCTGCAGGAACACAAACGTGGCTGCTGACAACTCGCCTGAGCTCATGAAGAAGAGAAATGGGAAGTTCATGACATGTGTGAAGTTGGTGACTTAGACCCTATGGCGGGGAAAGGCCTTGGGGATTTCAGTGAAATTCGTAATTCAAAGAGCAGGGAAGGAGGATGATTAATGCAGGGTGGAGCTGCGTGGAGCAGACGGTGGAGAGCAGATGCATTCGGCTGGGCTCCAAGGAGCTGCCCGGAGGTCAGCAGGCGGAGGGGGGCTCGGGGATTTTTGCAGGCAACTGTGGTTACCATCGTGATGGATATACCCTGAACATTCCACCTGAGGGGCTGAGCAAAGGCGGGACTTCCTCTGTGACTGTAGAGTATAAAAGAAAGACACTGCCATTGGTAGAGGTTGGTAGTGAAACCAACGGGAGAGGACTGGGGAGTGAGGTGGACAAGCGACATCCTCCTCCAATGATACAGCACCCCCAATGCACAGAGATTTTGCCCCCAAATCCCCTTGTCCTGTGGGTAAGTGGCTTGTTCCCTCCAAAGCTGCTGGCTGAGTGGGATTGAGGGTGGAGGAGGGAGATGGTTCTAAGAAGGGAACTGTTGAGAGAAGGTGGGGTCTAGCCGGGCATGGTGGCGCACGCTTGTAATCCCAGTACTTTGGGAGGCGGAGACCAGAGGATCCGGGTTCGAGGCCAGCCTCAGCTCTCTCGCTGTCTCTCTCTCTCTCTCTCTCTCTCTCTCTCTCTACTTAGTGAGGCCCGCCGCAACTTCGTGAGACCTGGTTTCAAAATAAAGCATAAAAAATAGGGCCGGGGGTGTAGCGCGGAGGTAGAACGCCCCTGGGTTCAATCCCTGGTACCACAAAATAAAATAAAATAAAAGGTGGGGTCTGGGAGGAAGTGCCCTTTGTCCTTTGGCAAGGGGCACTTTGTCCTTCTCTTTTGGGGACAGAAGAGGGCAGTGCCACAGGCCTAGCCCAGCAGCCTCTGGCTCTGCATCCTCCCTGTAGAAGCTTGGGCTGGTAAGAGAGGAGAGGAGGAGCTCAGGGCCATAAGAGCTGGAGCCCTGAGCCCTGAGCCGCCCCACCCTGTGAAGCCGGGGAAGGAAAAGGGCAGAGGCCGATGTTTGCAAGGCAGGCCTGGGCTTTGTCAACCTCTGAGTGAGCTCAGCCCGGGCTGGTGGGCTGGCAAGAAGGAAAAAGGATTCTAAACCAAGAGCCAAATCAAAGGCCTCAGTGTGAACACACAAAAATCCTTTCTTATCTGCTAATTCCCCCTACACCCCCTTCTGCCCTAAAAACTCACGTTTCAGGAAAATGGACTTTGAGACAGTATCAGGGAGGGAAGGGGCCCCTGAAATAGGAGCTGGAGTTGGAGTCCTGTTTGCAGGGCAGAGACCAGATGTGGAGGGGGCGCCTCCCCCTGGACTCCGCTCCCCGCTCCCGCTCTGTGGTCACTCAGGCTCGATCCATAATCCAGCACATGACAACGGGCCCTTTGCTATATCTCTGTTTATTTTACAAGATACTTTCTGGGCAAACCTGAGCTTTACAACTTTTATTCCAGGTTGACCTCTCTCCCTTTTCACTGGGAGGCACCCAGGAGCCTATTGACAACTCCGCGAGCCACTAGATGAAGCCTCCTTCCTTGAGGAATCTTCTATGTGGAGAACGAGGAGGCTTTTGTGACATCTGGCCAAATGAACGTGTTCATTATCACCCAATTCTGGGCCTCGTCCGCCAGATGTGCTGATTGGCCTTACACTTTATCCATCTGTCAGTGGCAGCCTACGTGCGCTCCCGAGAGCAGGGCTGATGGCTAATCAGGAGCAGGCGCGGAGGTGAGCCCTGAGGATCATCGGACTCATCACCTCGCTTCCAGTCTTGGGATGACTGGCCGGTGGGGTTGACAACTTTTAACAACCTCAACAAAATGCTGAGAATGTTGTGTTGTGAAGAGAAATCTGAGCTCCAAGTCTGAGCGTGGGCAGCCCATGCTGCGGGCTGCTCGGTTAATTCTGGGCACATGTGACCCCATGGTATGGTCTGGGATTCGGTTCCCCACACCTGTCTCTTTTCAGGAAGGGAAGGTGCAAACATGATTGCAAAACTTTCCCATCACTAAGCCAGGTTCTAATGTGAAGTGATGGTACCTTTTCATGAGATTCCTGGACCTGCAGGTAATTGGAGACACTGGTTAATTTTTCTACCAAGTGCCAACCAACCCACGGAAAGGGGTGTCTGGGTAAATGTGACATGTACTGCTACAGGTAGACATGTCTGCTTCTGCCCCTGCCCAGCCTCTCCAACTCCCCCTGCCTCCTGAGCCTGATCCTAGGAACATGCAGAAAAAGTTCTTGTCTTCCAGATCTCAGTACGGAGCAGCCTCCCCAAGGTTATCTGCAGGCTGGAATCCCCTGGGTGATTGTCCAAAGGTAGACCCTGATTCTTTTTCATGCCTGGGGTGGGGTTCTAGGCTGTGAATTTCTATAAGCTCCTAGGGGTCCCTGCTGCCAGTCTGTGGACCACATTATAAGTAGCAAAGGCTTGAGCATGGTTCTAAGGATGATTCCCCAAAAGCAGCCACCGAAAAGAACTGCATGTTGGAAACACAAACTCCCAGGCCCTCCCCAGCAGGTCAGGAACTCCGGGGTGCTGCCCATCAACCTGTGGCTTGGGGGTGGCAGCCCATCACTTCTACAGAAGTGTTCAACATTGCTGCACTAGGAGGTGGAAGGGAGAAGGACAGGAAAGAGCTGTCAGGCAGATAGAGTAGGGCTGTGCAGAGGCCCTGAGAGGAAAGGGGAGCAGAAGGTGCCTCGGGACGGAGGCACGAGGCAGAGGGTAGTCCAGCTCACTCTTGGGGCTGCCCAAACGCAGGTGCATGCCCATCCTCAGTCCTTGTCCTTAGTGGTAGACCTTGCCCTTCCTACCTGGCTAACCTTCGCCAACACAGAAAGACAAGACTCTGCTGTGAGTGCAGCCCTGCCCTCAGCTGGGGCTAGTCTCCCTAGTCTGATGAACTCCAGAGGGCAGCCAGCACTCCAGGGAGTCCAGGCTGTGGAGGTGCAGCAGCATTCACCCGTGCCTTCAAGCGAGAGAGGCACAGGGAGAGCGGGGAGAGGGCAGGGCGGAGCACAGACAATGCCAGGAACTCCAGTGCTGAGCATCCTGTCCAAGGACTGGGATGATCCTTGTCTACACTTTCGACCCCTGCAGGGCTACATCTTGCAGACATTATTCACCCAAATGTCCTCAACCATGGACAACGTGTGTGTGTGATCCAGGAGTTGGGGAAAGGCGGGGGCGGGGGGGCAGCAAGAAGCTGAAGTTGTCTCAGTTTCATCTTTAAAATGTGTGCACATATGTGTTTGTTTTAATATAATAAATGGTGCAATTCTGCAGCTGAAGGAACGTGTTGTTCTCCAAATAGGCGGAGTTTCCCCGAGGGCACGTTTTAGAGAACAAAATCCACCATCTTTGTAGTGGGCACAGGGGCTCACACAGGGGTGTGCTGGGGGCATCCTTTGAGCTGAAACCCTGACCAGCACTTCCTTCTAGTCTGTGGCCCTGGCAAGCCCTGCCCCAGTGTCCCCCAGGGGAGTCCCAGGGCAGGTGGGCAGTAGGCCCGGGATGCAGGTGGCCCTGGGGCACACGCTCAAATCCCAAAGGGCCTTGCCAGAAGGGTGCTCGGGTCCTTTGTTGAACTCTTGGGCAGCTGGCTGAGTTCCTGTCCCCCCTGACAAACCTTGGATCCAAAGCAGAATGGCTTTGACCTTTCAGGAGAGGCTGCTGGTGAGGTAATTAGACTAGTCAGAAGGCTCCAGAAGACCCATCTAACTCGAGTAGAGTCTTTCGGGAACGTGTGCACTTAGTCTGAAGGACTGGGAAGGAGGAGTGGGTGAATCTTCTTAATCTGTAAGAAAAAGACGTTTTCAGGGTGGCTCGCATTGCCCGAGCAATCTCAACTAATCCAGTGACTCTCCGCCTTCCTAAACCCTATCACTCTCCGATCTGCAGATATACAGCACCTTGTCCTGCACCCGATGCTAATAGACAAACAGAACTGTGCTGCTCTCTGTGGCTTGGAATCTCTCCTCCCAGCTGCAACTGTTGTGTAACATCTGTTGACCTCTTCAGAGTTAGAGCTGGCGGTGTCCCTTCCACGGGAGGCACTCGCCCCGCACTGCAATTCCAGTGCAGGCCCCGTACTCCGCAGGGCCTCAAGACATTTATCAAGACATTTAACAGTAAGGCCCAGTTCTGCAGATACAAACATGCCTAAAGCGGGGGTCGCCCGCTTTGCACCCTGATAGGGAGCAGGGAGCCACATTCATGTTGCTGTCGAAATGGAATGCTTCCTTTTATTTGTTCCAGGAAAAGCTGCGTCTACCACTCCTACATTTCAAATCCAGCTCTGACCTGGTTAAAAGACAAAGTTCACGAGACGGAAGGAAGATGAGGGATCCGAGCTCTCCATCTGCTGTTAGGAATAGCCTCGTTCCGGGCTAAGAGCACACTCCGGACCCCTGGAGGCGGGAGCTCAGGAGGGCTCATGCATTGGGGAGCAGTTCTTGGTCCATCTCGCAGGAGGCAAGGGTGAACACCAGCTGGTCAGGGGTCAGAGGCTGAACCCCAACAGAGAGAAGGACTGTGCTGGCTTGGGCCTTACTTAAGTAGGGGACACTGATGGGACTTAATTAAGGTACATGGTGGCAATATAGGGAAAATAGAAATGTGGCCCCAGACCCAGGGGTGATGACTCGCAGGCTCCTCTGCAGGTAGCGTAGAGGTGGCATTCGGCTCCAGGACACAGGAGGAAAAGTTTTCATAGGTGAAAGTTAGTCCTTAATTTTTTTAAATTTACATTTAACAATTATTAAATGGACAAGTAATAATTCTAAATTTGTTTGGGAAATACAGACCAGTTGGACAAATTGATTACACCCTTCCCTATTTGCCTACTGAAGTTTTGATACTTTTCTTACCAATTGGAATGACTAATTCATAGTCCTATCATCTCCTTTGTATGTTTTTTTAAGACTAAGCGTGTTCTAGGCAATTTTGGGAGATTCACTAAAATTTTTGCTTATTTGAAACTCAAATTTTATCTGGGTACCCTGTGTTTTTTTGTGGCAAACTTACCATTGGTTCCTCTTGCATTGAGTAGGGTCTTTGCAGCCAGGGCCTTAACACTGACTTAATCCTCAGGTAGACGTGATGTCTGCCCAAGAAGACACAGTGGTTAGATCCTGAGCTTTTGGTCCACTCTGCAGCCTCATCCCTCCCTTGTGTCTCCCGGGGTCTTTCTTGGCACCCATGGGTGCTGGGGTTTTTGCCAGCGCACTCTTCAGTTTCAGGGTCTGTATCAGTTTTCTAGGGCTGCTATCGCAGAGTTCCATAGGCTGAACAGCTCAAACAACACACAAGATAATTTTGGGGACCAGAAATCTGACATGGGGCATTGACAGGGTGGTTTCTTCTGTGGCTCCATCCTGGGCTCCTCCTGTGTCTTCATATCATCTTCCCTCTGTTCCTGTGTGTGCACAAATTTCCTTTTCTTACAGGACTCACCCCAGTGACCCAACTTAACCTTAATTAACAAGTCACACCGAAGCACGGCACACGGAATGGGACATTGGCGTGGGACCTGGGGGGAGAGGGGCGGCGCACTTCAGCCCACCATGACCTCCTCCACTTCCATGCTGTCTGCCTTGCTCTCTGACTAGACAGTGTCTCTGTGGTCTTGAGGACATCCTGCTTTCTCGATGACTCCTGGGACCGCTTGACTTCACCAGGACCTTCCCCGCAGACACAGCTCCAGTTCTCTCTGGTGGGGCTCCCAGGGTGGGGCCCTGTCCACCGTGGACAGATTTCCCAACACTGGCCAACACCCTTCTGGACTTCCAAATTGGACCAGCTCCTGGAAACTTCTGCTACACTGCCCCACCCCACCAGGACCGCCGGATCCTGGCAATCACTCTGGAGATGGTCTCTCTGCCTTCTGGGTCCTGGGCCCTGGACCACGAGCTGCCTTCCCCTGGTGAACAGGCCACTCCCCTCCATCACAGCCGACCACTCTGGCCTTCCCGTCCTCTTCAGGCCTATTTTGTCCTGGAACCCGAAGTCCTCCACTCAGGGCCACCCACGCCATGACACCGTTCAGCTGACTGCTGGCTTTCCTATTTTCTGTTTTTAAAAATAGTTTATAATCGACTCCATGTAGAATGTACTGCATCGGATGACTTATGATGAGGTGTCGAATCACTGTGGTAGGCTTCTGGATTTTAAAAATCACCATGCTATCATTTAGGAGACATCTATCTTCCTTCTCCATTGCTTTCCTGACCCTCGCTCAGTAACACACACAGTTCCCTGTCCCGCCATCGATGCTGTAAGGAAGTGAGAGCTGTTAGCCACATGTGGCTCTTGGACACCTAAAAGTGGACAGTTCAATTTTCAAAGCCATAGTACACAAAACGTATAAAGTATCTTATTAATTTTTTGATTGATCACAGATTGAAATGATAATCTCTCTGAAATATTGGGTCAAATCAAGTGCATTAATAAAGTGAGTTTTACCGATTTCTTTTTATTGTTGTTCAATGTGGCTACTAGGAACTGTAAAATTCCAAATGTGACCATCTCTATTTCCTTGAACTCGAGGCTCACACACTACATTCCTTTCACCTCTCTCTTTGCTTTGAAGCCAACATTCTAATCTTTCAATAAATTTTTCTCTTAAAGTCTGTTTTAATGTCTGCGAGGACTACTAAACTCTTATTTTTTAGAGTGTCTTTTGAAAGTCTAAGCCAATTGTTCTTTTGGCTCAATTTCAACATTATTTTTGCCAAATTCATAAAAATCCTGTTTGGATTAGTCATCTGTACAACTAGAAATATTTTTCTCCCCTCAAATTGATTTTTTATGACTTCTTATAGGACTTGGAGGTTTTATTTCTATTTTTCATATTTTCTCAAATCACTTCTATATAGATAACATTTTTGGTACTATTGCCAGTGCTAGTCAGATGCTCTTGGTTTTTATATCTCTGTCTTTTAAAGTCACTTAATTAAACTCATTTCAAACATATACTTTTACCTGTTATTTTCTGTGAGGAGTACTCTCCTTCACCACATGCATTTATTTTATTCTATTTCCTCTGTCATTATAATGTTACAAAACCAAGACTTCCAACCTTAATAAATAATTATGGTGGTAGTGGGCATTATTCCTGAACATAATTTGCCGGTACTGCTTTTTGGAATATTTACCCTTTTAAACTTGGCAATGCTTTTTCTTGGCTTTGATTGCCTTCAAGGACACCCATTAAAGAGGGATTTTCTTGTCCAAGTAAAATAAGCAGCCTAGAAGACAGAATTTCCTTCTGGCTTTCTGCAACCCATTCACTATAAAAATAAAACAAAACCATTATTTTTTTGGTTTAGAGACATATTTTCATAGGGTAACATGCCAGATTATAGACAATCCCTCATGCTTTGTAAAAATGTCAGTGGACAGAGGGACAAGAACCAAGTCCAAGAGACACAAGGGAGGGTTAGGCTTGGTGTTAGGGTTAGATTTACAGTTAGGGTTAAGGTTAGGGAAACCTAAATGTAAAACTCTCTAAAATTCCGTGAACAATTCTCTTAAGTTACTAAGTCCTCAAAACATGCTCTAGATCAAAGATAAGCAAAGAAGTTACTATGATACATCTTGGAGACAATGACAGCCTTGGAAATTTTTGTTACATAAACCATGCAGTAAGAGCTCATGCAAAGATGAAGTATTGTTGAGTTTGCCATCATCCATGCTGTGTAGCTCTTGAGGTCTCTAGAGAGAGGTACAAGCTGCTTCCTGCATGTCCAGGGGTAGCGACAACTGGACACTGCCCAATTCCTGGTCCTCAAGAGAATGCATGCAGGTTATGTTTGGAACTACATCAGACAAAACTGGGTGATGAGCACCATCCCTTCACCCTTCAAAGTTTTGTCTGATGAGGACCAAATCTAGAGTCTTTGGCTTAGCTTAGTATTTGAGCTGCAAAAACTCTGGCTACATTTCCATCCCAAACTATGCTCAGCACAGTTTGTCATAGACACCACACACTCCAGATCTGACAGGGCACTTTTCAGAGGTACCCTTCCTTATGGGACACCTCTGGATGGCATCCTGTTCAATAAAATGATGCCCTGATTCCTTGGCTAATGGTCCCCAGGAACTCAAGTGGTAGAAGGATATTTCAGTAGGTCCAGATTCTAAGAAGATTCCTTCCCCAGCTCTTCAGATCATTCCTGCCATTCCTTAAAGTACCCGTGAGGTGCACCCCTCAGTGGGTCTCCTTCCTTAGTGGGGTCACATTGCAAGCCTCTTGGATTGGTGAATGGATGCATAGGAGTTTTTGCGATGGGCATTTGGATGTGTGATATTTTCGTTGCACCCTTGGGGATGCAGATGCTGAAATTGTTGTAGGAGAACTAGTGTTTTACTGGGGATAGAGGCTGTGAACTGAAAAGGGAAGCAGGAGAATGGCCCAGAAGGGGCCAGCACGCTGTGGTGTGTAGCACAGCATCCCTGCTTGCCCCACAGCCAGCTCTGAACCAGGGAGTCTTGCGTGGGATTGAAATGGTCAGGAAATCTTGCTCAGTCCCTGGCCAAAGCCACTCCAAGAACAGGGTAATTTCACCTCAAAAGCCAAAGGTGACCTGTACACTGTCATGCTGCATCTGCAGGCCGTCAGCTAACCACACACCTCTGGCTTAAAGGGGAAGCCAAGCTCCGCATCTCTATCTGCCACACACAACATGAGCTGTGGGTCACCTCTTTGCAGCCTGTCGGACACAGATAACATCTGGTCTTCTCTGAACTTCAAGCTGAGCTAATCCACAGTCTCAGCAAGAGGATTCCTAGCCTCTTAGCACATTATCTATCCTGGGGTCCAGTTCCTTTGTGCAATTAGAGCCTGGGTCATTTGCCCCTCTCTCTTTCCCCCATGAGGGTGGGGAGAGCCCTCTTTCTGACCTCCTCCAGGCATCCCAGCTGCAGGGCAGGAGCAGCTTCCCCAAGTCTGTGTTTCCTCACCATTGAGAGTTGTGATTTGATGATCTTTCAAGTAAACCTCTACCACACCAGGGTGGAGAGAGCGATAATGTGTTATCTCCTCTGCTAAGCCCTCTATAAACAACTGCACCTTCAGCTGATCCAAGACCAGATAAGAGAGGGAACTAGGGTCCCCTTTGAAAAAAACAGTAATGAATCCAAACAGGAATTCCTGGATGGATCATTTCTGCTCTGGTTTGTACTAGCTATGCAATTAAAGGGTTTACACAAGGGGGCCTTAGGGGGACCCCGAGCCACATGAAAGGGAGGGGAGGCCTACTCCTAAAAGGAGGCGTCCCTGTGTTGCCTTGGCTATTTTTCCCAGACCTTGGAAAAGGCCAGTGCTTTTCAAAGAAGAGGTCACTCCGAGTGAAGACAATCAGGCGGGCTGAACAAAATGGTCCTTCCCAAAGCAAACAACTTCCTTCCGTTCCCAGTCCTTGATGGCTCCAATCTGCCTTTCAGAGAGCGGAAGAAAGGGAAAGCGAGATGATAACTGAGGGGACCTAAGTGACTGAAGATGACCTGGTAACTCCCCAAGTCTCTCCTTCTCTGGGACCAGGTATCACCGCCAATTCCCAGCCCTCTGGCAGGAGCCTGTTCACCCAGCCAGGCAAGGCTTGCTCATTGCAGTAGTCCTGTATGGGGTGGAAATGGCCAGCAAATCCTGCTCAGTCACGTATGAAACCACCCAACCACAGAGTGATCCAATCAGGAATGCTGTCCCCAACCCCCTGCCTGGCCGGGGCAGCCTAAGATCCTGTGCCTGCTGCTTCAGCTCGGAAGACTTCTTCATACCCCACACACTGAGGGGCTGGGGAAGGACCATAGAGCCCTCAAGACCAAGAAGCCCCCACCTGCCACCTCTCCATCCCAAGGCCTCATGCAGGGCCTGGCACAAAGGAAGTGACCGGTGTGTTTTTTCTTAAAATGAGTCTTAGCAGGTTCTTGGAGAAGAAAAAGATCCTACTGTGGTCTTCCTCTTTTCCTTAAGGTGATCAACTCCAAGTTCATCCCATCAAAAGTCTGAAGTCAGACAACCATGCTGCTTTTTTCCTTTGAACATGTAAGGGGTGTGATGGACTGCCAGCCTAACTCCCCAACACCTGCTCCACACCCAAGTGTTATTCAGCAGCCCTGAGGTTTGGAGGTGTTGACTCCACCCCAGTTCCAGAGCAGGCCTGGATTGGACAAACCTGTTCACTCAGCACAGGCATAGTGGATAGGGTAGGTGGAGCAGGCCTTGGCCAATCAGAGCATGCCATTCTCTTGGCCGTGCACTTGGGTCAGGAGTGGCTGACCAGCCCAAAGCGCAGGACTTGCTTGGCTGTGGATGCGAATGAAGAAGCATGTAGATTTGGTGGCTGCTACCATCTGCAATCATGGTGGCAGGAAGTGGAGGAAGTGGCAGTCACAGAGGGATGTATAGGGCTGAGAAAAGAGTAAAGAAATAGAAATGGAGCAACACTACTTGACTAGCACACCCACCTCTGAATTTTTCTGTTAGGTGCAATGATAACCGAACCACTTTGAGCGCAGGGGCCTGGTACTCAAGCCCAAGGGTGTATTGATAACAGGGTGTGTCCGGTAAGATGCCTTGTGGACCAAAGGATAAATAAACATAAATAACATCAATGCAGGTGCAGCATCAGCATCCCCTGGAGGCTCTCTTTCCCTCTGAGACATGGAGTGATGGGCAGTCACATAAGCAGTCTTTGGAATAAGTTTACAGCCATCCCCTTCCCAGTGCTCTGTGACACTTTCTGGTATATAAAGGACACTGAGGGTGTGATATCTAAGAGTAGGACTGAACAGAGAGGATCCCAGAATTCAGACATGCTGTGCCTTTAGATGTCTCATGTGGTTGCAGAGCCTGGGCTGAAAACAATGGCGTGTGGGAAACGCAGCTGCTTTGGTGTGAATGAGTGTCCCCAAAGGTGCCCAGACCATGGTGGCACTGTTGGAGGAGGTGTGACCTTTAGGAGGTGGAGCCTGGTGAGAGGAAGTCAGGTCTCTGGGGCTGTGGGACTCTGGTCTCTTCCTCATCCTAGCTGCCATGAGGTGATCCGCTGGCTCTACCACTCCCTGCCATGATGCTCTGCCTGCCACAGGCCCAAAAACAACCCGGTCAACAGACCAGGAACTGAAATCTCCGAAACTGTGAGCCCAAATAAACTCTCCCACTTTTTAAGTTGATTATTTTCTATTCTGTTGTAATAACAGAAAGCTAAGGCAGCGGCCGACTGCTTCCTGGGGGGAGTGGCTCCTGCTGGGGTTAGTATCAGCCCTGCTGGCTTCTGAGAACGTGGCCTGCGTGGAAATTCTAGTTTCAGCATCATGAGCAGTGATATTACTACACAGGCCTTCTCCAAGTGCGAGGCCTTCTTCCTATGTACTCTCCCCACCTCAGGCCTGCAGGGCCGACACTTCCCCGGGCCTGTCCTGAGAAAGGCAGGCAGGACCAGCCACCAAACAAAGAAAAACAAGAGACTGTATTATAATAAAAGTAGTGTAGACTATTTTAGAAAACATGGACATAAGCCTGCAGTGGTGGCGCACACTTGTAATCCCAGTACTTGGGAGGATGAGACAGGAGGATCACAGGTTGGCGGCCAGCCTCAGCTACTTAGTGAGGCCCTCCTCCACAACTTAATGAGACCCTGTTTCAAAATAAAGAATAAAAAATAGGTCTGGGGGTGGAGCTCAGAGGTAGAATGCCCCTGGGTTCAATCCCTAGTACCGCAAAAAAAGAAAAAGAAAAAAGAAAACATGGACACAAAGAAGAACGTAAAAATCACCCACAACCCAGAGGTTATAAATTTACATATCTCCCAGTGCTTATTTCTCTTTTATAAACAAATATTTAAGTACAATTTATATACAAAATGTATACATATCCTAAAAGTAAAGCTCCATAAATTTTCACATATTGAACACACCTGTGCAGCCAGGCCCAGGATGGAGACCCATACTCAGTGGCACCCTCGAGGCCCTCCCCACGACTCCTTGCAATGCCCTCCCTCCCCAGGGGCACTGCTAGCACCATGGCTTAGGTAGCCTATGTTCACCTCTGTGTGAGTGGAGTCAGACTGTATGCTGCTTTTTGGAACTGGCTTCCTGCACACAGCAGTGTTTCTGTGATTCACCAGCCATTGCACATAGGTGTAGTTTGGTCATTCTGATTGCTGTATTGTATTATCTTGTGTGAGCATAACACAATTTGCTTACCCATGGATAAATAACTATAGCCCTTTTGGAAGTTTCCAGTGTTTTGCTATTACAAAAAAAGTACTGTGCTATGAGCACTAGAGGATATCTCTTGACGAACATGTGTGCAAAGGCAACTAGGGGTCTGTACCCAAGAGAACACTTGGCTGGTCACAGGGTATGCCTGGCTTCAACTTCAGCAGCTGCAGACAAAGGGTTTCCCAAGTGGTTACACCAATGTACACACCCACCAGCAGTATGTGAGTGGCTGGCAGCTCTACCTACACTCCTGCCAACGCTGCGTTTCCCCATCGTTTTCCTGGTAGCCATTCCTTTCAAATGTGTATTGGGCACTTGGATGGTCTCATGTGTTAACTGAATCTTTGGGATCTTGTTTTTTAAAATATTGATTTGTAGTTCTTTTTATATTCTAGATTTGAATTTATTTTAGACATGAACTACTACAAATTTCCCTTTCCACTCTGAGGTTTTTATGTCTACTCTCTTCATAATATTTTCATGTTAATCTTATTTTTTCTTTGTAATTTAACGTTGTTTGTGTCCTGCTTAAGAACTCTTTACCTACTTCATGTTTAACTAAAAGTTATTTTTTCTACAGCCTTCATTGGTTTTTGTTTAGCATTTAAATCCATAATATATCAGTGAGTGAATTTTATGTTTTTTTTAAACAGGATATCCAGTTGACTCAACAATATTCCAATCTTTTACTACAAATATTTGTACTTTATTTTATAAATATATCTGCATGTTTATTTTCAAACAAATAATTTCTTAATGTATAAAGAATATTTTAAATATCATTTGAAATTAATGATGGCTAGTTGTCATTTAAATTCATCAAGCATAATTTTTAGTGTCTATATTATATTCCATTGTTTGGATATATTACTTTATTTAGCCATCCAAATGCTATGAGACATTCAAATTGTTGTCAGATTTTTCCATGTACACAACTGTGGTAAAAAGCTAAGTATATGCATTTCAAGTGTGTACTTAGGATAGCCTCCTGGATGGACTGGCCTAAATGAATATCTGAAGGCCTCTGATGATTATTGCTTAATTGTTTTACAGAAGATTTGTTAAAACAAAATTCCATGAAAACTGCAATTTTATCTCACTCTCCCTATGTCACCACAATTTGTCAGCATTTGGCTTTGTCATTAAACTCTTTGACAATTGTGTAGCCAATAAATTACATGTTGATGTTGAACATGGGTTTTCTTTTAAGGCAAAAGGGAATATTTATGCTAGCTATTTTTATTTCATTTGCAGAGAATAGTCTGTCCTATCATTACTGTCTTTTTTATTAAAAACATTATTTTTTGTTATTGGTTTATCAGAGCTATGTATATAAAAGATAGGAACCAGTCTTGTTTGGTACAGATTTGTTCTAATATTGATTGCCTTTAGGTGTTGCCCACTTACTTAGGAGTTTCATATTTTTATGTGGTTAAACCTGTCAATCTTCCTTTTATTATTTCTTCTATTACTTTTGATCTTAGATAAGATAAACCAAGTTTTGATTTCTTTTTTTTTTTTTTTTTTGCGGTACCGGGGATTGAACGCAGGGGCGTTCTACCTCCACACTACGCCCCCGGCCCTATTTTTTATACTTTATTTTGAAACCAGGTCTCACAAAGTTGCAGAGAGCCTCACTAGGTAGAGAGAGAGAGAAAGAGAGACAGAGAGAGAGAGAGAGAGAGAGAGCTGAGGCTGGCCGTGAACCCGGATCCTCCGGTCTCCGCCTCCCAAAGTACTGGGATTACAAGCGTGCGCCACCACGCCCGGCTCAAGTTTTGATTTCTATGGAGAATTTTTGGATGTAACTTCTTCATCTATCTGAAAGGTATTCTGTTATGTTGAGGTGAGACATGAATCTATTTAGACCCATAAATATTGATCTAAAGTATGTCTTCTCTCTTTTCCAAGGATAGCTGCCTGGTGATTCTCAGTGTCTATTATTATTTCAGAAACCCAGCAGCACCTGAGTTCCTTCTGGGTGTGACACCAACATTTTCTGGAAGATTCTCTCGATTACCGCGGTATAGAGGGGAGCCACTGGAGGCCACATGGCCCTGCTCCCATAGCCTCAGAGGAAGCAGGGAGCTGCTCTGCCACCCCAAATGAAGGACTGACTACTTTGGGAGAGAGTTGGAGAGAATGAGGAGGGCAGAGGTGAGCAGGAAGAAGAGACAGAAAAGTGAGAAGAAGTTGGACACATGGAGCTGCTAGTAAAGGCTGTTGAGTGTGGGGCGACCATGAGGTCAAGGTATACTGCTAACAACAGGGGTGCACGGTACCACCTTAGTCCTTTCCATCTTGGCTGTGGGCACCCCTCTTGTCCCAGTCCTGCTGTGCTTAACATTCCTTCATCTGTGTTTGGTTGTGTTTCGTGAGGCTCACATATGTGCTGTGCACACTGCTCAGGAGCTGGCGAACCAGAACTGTGTGGAGTCCCTCGGTGGTACAGTGCCTTGAAGCAGGGCTTGCTGAGGGGAGCAGAGGCCCCCAGTCCACACCCACAGTTAATTGCGCATGCTTCGTTGCTCAGTCACTCATTTGGGTTTCTTTCTTGATCATCAGAGCTGACTTTTGTTTCCATGCCTTTTCTTTTGGCAATCTAGATCTCTAAGCAACGCATGTCCAAGTTCTCGCTCTTCTCTGCTTCTCTTTATTTGCCATTATAACCATTTTTAAGTGTACAGTTCAGTAGTGTTAAGAATATTCACATTGTTATGCAACCATCTCAGAAACTCCATCCACCGAACACTAACTCTCTATTCCCTTCCCCCAACCCCTAGCACCCACCATTGTACTTTCTGTCTCTGTGAATCAGACGTCATGTAAGTGGGATCATATCATTTTTGCTTTTTTGTGATTTGCCTTATTTCATTTAGCCTAATGTCTTCAATGTTCGTCATATAGCATGGGTCAGAATTTCCTTCAAAACTGAACAATTTTTCATCCTGTGGACTCATTCGTTCACGCACATGCGGGTTGCTTCTGCCTTTTGGCTGTTGTGAATAATGCTGCTATCAGACCTTTTTACATCCTTAAAATCAGAACTTCAGCCTTTACTTGGGGTCCTGTTGGGAAGAAACTACACTGTGCTCCAAGACATGTCTGTCCAGTGATTCCCAAGATGCTGGAATCTCCTTCAAAACGATGGACCTTGTCCTACCTAGGGAGTCATTATGTGAGTGTGTGACACCAGGGAATGCTGTGACTCCTCTCTGGACCAGTCCCTCCATCCTCACCCACACAGGGGGGGTGTAAGGAGAACGCACCCTTCTGACCTGCCCTGAGGATCCTGCCACAGGAGCTCACCCACCCTGTGTCAGGCTCACCCTAATCTAATTCTCCCATTCAGTTATTCCAGAAATGTGAGATCTACAGATAACTCAATCCCTTTCTATGTATCCTGATTTGCTTTTTCCAGAGGGCTCTGAAAAGAGAGAAGTTTCCCGGGATGGTACCAGAGACCACCTAGAGCACACCTGAGCCAGGTATTGTCCTTCTCTGGGATGCTGGAAGTGGAAGAGGGCCTACCTTGTGCTTTGTGATCATCGCATCTTCTGAGATAGTGGGGGCAGCCTCTGAGTCATCCTCATTCATTCAGCAGTGTCCAATGAGAGCTCTTCACACATCACGCACTGTGCTGGGTACATTGGATACAGGGATAAATAAGAATCCCTGCCACAGAGCAGAAGGCCATGTGCTATGGGACACACAAACACACATGCACACACTCACAAACACAAATAATCAGCATACGGTGTGATATGTCCTCAGGTGCAGTTACAGCCGGCTTTGAACATCATCTAGCCTTGGCCTTTTGGCTGAGGGTTTAGAGAAAGTTATGGCAGGATTGTTACCTTAACAACCATTTGAAAGCCTCATTTTAAAGAAGGGCACACAAGGCCCAAAGAACTCAACTGACCGTCTACCGACCAGCTCTGGGTAGTGGTGGCTCCAGTACTGGAATGCGGGTCCCCACTCCCAGGCTAGTTCTTACCTGAGCCAAGAGGTCTGACTCTGGACTCCAGCTTAGAGCTGCCCTTGGGCTTTGTCTTGTTGGGCTTAGAAAAGAGATGCTGAGCAATGGAATTTCAGTTAGAAATTCCATCCTCCCTCTATCTAATTCCTTGCTGAAATGACACACTGTTTTAGACTCGCCCTTCCTGATGCGTGTGAATCTTATCTCATATCCTGTGGGACAATAGCTGGAGTGTGGACGCAAGATTACCACACGGTCACTTTCCATAAACAAAATCCATCAGCCTTGCTCCCTCCTGCCATGAGAGGTTAGCACTCGCTGACTCCGGGGAAACCTTTGTTATCAGTCTGAGCTTGTGATGTTCAACAGACAGGACTGTGGTCACACTCAGAAGTGTCCTTGCCCTGTAGGAGCACACTGTCTTCTCCCTGTGTCTGTGTCCTGTCTGGGGCATTCTGATGGACATGTGTATTTCTGCATGCCCGGTATCCATCTCTCCTTATCCTGGTAGAAGTTCCTAGTCTTCCTTTGGGGATACAACATCTCCTGTTTCCACCAACACTCCCAGTGTATCCAACAGTATAAATTGGAAGCATGGTCCAAACCAGACAAATTTAATTCTCTCAGACATTTGAACATCAGGCCGAGTGGCTCAAGGTTAGAAATAGGCTGGGACTTGATCACTGTGTGGGCAGAGCTCCAGGGAGGTTCCACATTATTCTTCCTACCTAGGGTTCACTCCAACTGGTTGGCTCTTGGCTTTATTTCTACTTTGTGAGGCATTCCTTATTTCTATATTATACTATTTTTCTTCAATTAGCCAGAGTCCATTTCTGTTATTTCAAATACAGAATCCTGACTGACCACTCCTGAGACTGAGTAGGCAGATAAGGTAATTCAGATGAGCAGAGAGAGAAGATAAAGGATGAGAGGCCAACAATGAAGATGAAATATAGGTTCAGTGTCCACGAGGATCCCCAGGCAGAACAGGGGTCACATGACTAGAGAAGCACATGTAGGGTTCTACTGGGACTTGAAGATGGAACTCTTCCATGGGATGGAGAGGTTGCATTATCAACGGAAAGGTTCCTGGAGCTGAGAGGTCACTGAACTACAAGACCCAGTGTCTAGCTTTTTATTGCTGTGATCAAAATACCTGACAGGAACAACTTAGAGGAGGAAACGTTTATTGGGCTCATGGTTGAAGAGGTCTCAGTTCATGGTCAGCTGGATATACTACTTTGGGCCTGTGATGTGGCAGAACATCATGGCAGAAGGGCGTGGTGGAGAGAAGCTTCTCAGCTCATGGCAGCCAGGAAAGAGAGAGAGAGGGGGAGAGAGAGAGAGAGGACAGGGGCAGATACGGTCTCCAAGGCCATGCCCCCAGTGATCTCCTTCCTCCTGCCATGCTCCACTCGCCTGTCATTTTTACTGCCTCCCAGTAGTCCATTCAAATGATTAACCCATCAAATGGATCCATCCCTGATGTGGTCAGAGCCCTCATGGTCCAATCTTTTCCCTCTGAACATCACTGTGTGGCCTGACATGCGAGCTTCTGGAGAATGCTCCAGATTCAAACCACAGCATGCAGGAAGCAAGACCCGCCATCTTGCAGCTTGAAATCACAAGGGAGTTGGTGGGAGAAAAAAAGTGCAGGTGTAGCTGGGTGTGGTGGCGCACGCTTGTAATCCCAGTACTTTGGGAGGCAGAGACCGGAGGATCCGGGTTCACGGCCAGCCTCAGCTCTCTCTCTCTCTCTCTCTCTCTCTCTCTCTCTCTCCTTAGTGAGGACCTCCGCAACTTCGTGAGACCCGGTTTCAAAATAAAGTATAAAAAATAGGGCCGGGGTGTAGCGCGGAGGTAGAACGCCCCTGGGTTCAATCCCCGGTACCGCAAAAAAAAAAAAAAAAAAAGTGCAGGTGTAAGAATGTACCTAATTTGGACCCTGGGAGTCCTCATACAGTTACCCCCAGTGGGTGGATGAAGAAATCTTTGAATTCACCTTCATGAGGACCTGGTTTGCTCTCCTGCACTTCAGTCCCAAGGAGCTGGATCGTCCAGCTCGGGCGTCCAGCTGTGAGTTCACATAGCCCCGAGTGCCAAAAGGCAGATGCGTGCTCTGACCATGAGGATATGTTTGGCACAGCGCTCCTTGTGACCTCCGGGGCCCCTCCCAGGGTGACAGGGAGGATAGCCACATGCCAAGTTCTGATGAATTCTTCCCTGGAGGGCTCAGCAGTAGCTGTTTACAAGGCAATTAGGTTCATAACAAATTAAGTTCATACCCCAAGTATCTTTCCTTTTCTAGCAATGACTCCTGGTGATGCATCCAAAGTTCTGAGCCCAAACACCCATTTTTTATCTCTCTGCTCCCAGTCACGTGCCCTCTTCCCATCCAGGTTCTGCGGCTGCCCTGGGCAGGCTGAAACTCCCCTTGTTTTTGTTGATTCCTTTCTAGGGGGTGCCGCTGGCCCAGACCCTCAGCTGGGAGTCCTGTCCCTCCATGGGCAATCTCTCTGTACCCCGGACTGCTGCCAGCTGCAGAGTGGGCAATGGGATTTTCCCACAGTTATTTTAAGAGTAGACCAGGAGAAACACTGGAAGGCCAGGGTGTGGTTAAACCCATAAGGAAGTGGATTTCTAACCATTTCTAGGTCCTTGACACCTTGGAAAATATGATGGAAGCTATGAATATTTTTAAAAAACACATCACAACAATGGCCAAATATAGTTTGGGAGTGTTCCCAGAAACTTCTAAATACACCCATTGTACAGCATCAGCGTCCAGAGCCATTTCCAGACCTGAAGGTCCTTCCACCCTGTCCCCAGGGTCCACAGATGCAGGAGGCAGCCAGGGCATCGATCCACACACTAGACTCCAGAGGCTTCCCCGTGTCTATGAGACTGAGGCGCCAATGAAAGAGCAAGAGGATCCAACAGAAATCTCTAAATGTCACCTAGATAATCATCCCAGAAGGTGGGAGGATATCCCCAAGCCACTTACCACCTGGAGGTGGAGCTTCAGGTCCAGTCCCTGTCAGATCTAGCCCGTGGCTCCGAGGAGAACCCCGATGGGCAGGTGTGGGCTGGGACAAGGCATACCTTGATCTGAGAGCAGATTCCCTCTGCCCAGCTCCTTTTTCCCCAAATAAAGGAAACATGATCCTGGGCTGGAGGATCCCTTAGACTAGGGCCCAGCACTTGCATGCCCCAGAAAGAATGATAGAGAAGAGGTGGTATTGGGTGGAGACTCCAGGAATGCCTGGCCTCACAGAAGACGCAGCGGGGGACAGGGCAGAACTGCTGCAGCTGGCTGCCAGGGGCACATCACTGCACTGGTTCTGGTGGGGCAGTGAGTCCACCCCATAACCAGGAGGTGGCTCGGAGCCAGATCTGGGGTCTTCCAGTGAAACAAACCAGTTGTTGAACCTTCAGCTCATCTTCCTGTCAGGGACACTTAGGCCAGAGCCCTCAGCTGCCCTGCTGGATTAACCAGCAGCCATCTGCTTGCTTCCAGCCCATGAGCCCTTGCTCATCCTCTAATCCATTGTGTCCCTGTCCTTTTCTGTTCATAACCCAGCATGACAACCAAGAAGCTGTGTCATCCCTGCAATTCCTGCTCACAGATATTCTGTTCATACCACTTTGCCATTTCTATGCCATCTCTTACCCACCCCATGCCCAGAAAGACAGGTGGAGGAGCAAGCTGGGGGAACTGGAAGCAACTTCTGACTCTCCCCTCCCTGCCCAACCCCCTTTGCCAGCCCATCCTGCTCACAGCCACCCTATGATATTGTGACATATCAGTCCTCCTTCTCAAAATCTTCCTGTGACCCCATCTCCTGCCCTCCCACCACCTATCCAGAATAAATTCTGAATGCCTTGACCCAGCTTGCAAAACATCCATGAGATAGACCCTGTCCATCTGTCAGCCACAATGTTCTATCCTCTCTTGACACCACAGCCTTTGCTGTAGCCATCCAACAAGCTGTGTCCTGAACACATTGTTCTGGAACCCCATCCCTCCACTACTGCTCTTCAACACCAGCCTCCTGGCCATCCCTGGCTGTCCTTAGTCTTCCCTGGAGGGTATCTCTGATTCAATGCCTCCTCCCAGGTAAGTGCAGGTCTTCCTCCTCCTCCCTCTCCTCCTCCTCCTCCTCCTCCTCCTCCTCCTCCTCCTCCTCCTTCTCCTCTTCCTCCTCCTCCTTCTCCTCTCCCAGCACATCGTGTGCCACCTTTAGCAGAGCATTTTATCCTGATTCTTGGCTGCAGGAGCCATCTGCTTTGAACTATAGTATAATATAATATTTGAGACAGAATCTCCACTGAACCTGGCATATTGTTTGACACATTATAGGTGTTTGAGGTTCTCCACAAATATCGGACACCTAATTAATGGAAGACTAATATTTAGAATATATAAAGAATGTAAAAAACTTAACCCTAAAAATAACCCAATCAAAAAATGGACAATTGAACTGAATGGACATATCACAAAAGGAGAAATACAAATGGCCAATAAATATATGAAAAAATATTCAACCATCATTAGCAATTAGGTAAATGTAAACCAACACTACACTGAGATTCTATATAGTTCCAGTTAGAATGGCAATCATCAAAAATACAAATAATAAATGCTGGCAAAGATGTGGGGGAATGAATAACATATACTGTTGATAGGATTGTAAATTAGTACAACTACTATAGAGATCAGTATGGATGTTATTCAAAAGTCTTGGAATGGAACCGCCATATGACCCAACTCTATCACTCCTCGGTATCTTTCTGTGATAGTTGGTCTGGTTTGTCAACTTGACCCTCTTAAGATCATGTGACTTTGGTTGTATAACAGCAGATTGAACCGGAAGTCCTGCCCTAAATGTGGGTAGCAGGGTTCTGATAGGTGCAGGACTTAGATAAAAAGAAGCAGAAAGCCGCGTAGAGCTGAGCTTCGACTCTTTCTGAGGAAAACGTATCTGCTCTCATTTGAGATCATCAGTCTCCAACTTCGCCGTTTCCTTGGAGAACTTCTTGATCTTCTGCTCTCGTCTGAGATCGTCGGCCTCCAGCTCTTCAAACTGAAACTTCACCATCGTTTCTCTGAAGAGCTTCCTTATCTTCACATCTTGGACTGGACTGAATTGGTGGTTGCTTCAATCCTGGGGCTCCGGCTCTTAGACTGCCCGACCAGCTGCTGATTCCTCTGGCTTTTCACGTGCGGTCGAAATTCAGGACTACATTGTGAGCTAATCTAATAAATCCCTTTTTTCCCCCTCCCTTCCTTTCTTCATTCTGTGAATTCTGTTGATCTGACCAATACACTTTCCAAAAGAATTAAAGTTAGAATACCAAAGTGATACGTGCATACCCATGTTTATAGCAACACAATTCACAATAGCTAAAATATGGAACCAACTTAGGTGTCCATCAACAGATAAATGGATGATGAAAATGTGGTACATACACACAACAGACTTTTACTCAGTCATAAAGAAGAACAAAATCATGTCATTTTCAGGAAAATGGAAGGAACTAGAGAATATTATGCTGAGATCAGCCAGCCTCAGAAAGTCAAGGGTTGGATGTTTTCTCTCCTATGCAGAAGCTACAGAGAAAATAGGAAACAAAAGGGACTTCAGATCATTGAGGAGAGACTCCAGTAGAATATTGGAAGGGGATTGGGAGAGCAAGGTGGAGAGAGAAAAAAGAAGAACTTTTCAAAGATGAACAGTTCAAATAATGCTATGTCTATATATGAAGGTACCACTACCAATCTCAGTAATATGTACGGAGTGGGGTGGGTCTGGAGGGAAACACCAAGACCTGTGTGCATGTATGTTTGTATCACCTTGAATCTCACTATGATATATAATTACAATGTGCTAATAAAAGTATTTAAAATAGTGATAAAAATATCTGACTTGTTATTATCTTGAAAAGTAAAACTAAAAGTTTTTTTTTTTAAAAGGAAATGTCTGCAGCTGAAGACGAGCTGGAGGGCACACAGGCTTGGGAATCGTGCATCTACCTGGCTGAGTCGACTCTGTAACTCTAGTGTTTTAACGTGTCCAATCGCCATCACCACACCTGCTCTGTAAACACTGCACCTGCCTCACTGCAAGGACAGAATGAGGTAATGAGGTGCCCAGAACGCTAACATATGATGAATCCGTGTACTGTGCACATGCCCCCCACAAATGTACATGCACACACAGAGACACACACAGACATTTATGAACAAAATGTGCACATGTATGTACACACCTGAAATGTGCACAGACATGGAGATGCACACATATACGCACATGCACGCACAGATATGAGACACACCCACACACACACACGCACACGATACTGACGCACTGCATACATCTGTGGGTCAAATATCAAGTGACCAAATGTTACAATCAATGGTCGAGGGAAAATGAGATCAAAACCTCCGGGTTTTAATAATGAAAAGAATAAAACTCACATTTATTTAAACTCTTAAGTTTATTTATTACTATACTTTTATCAAATCTTGGAGATAAAATTTTGAGGTTTGACATAGAGTACAGGAAGAATCATTCTCAATGCTATCGGCCCGTGTTCCTGGCTTCATACCGTGTGTTTGTGATGTGAGACAGCTCCCCTGCTCCGTGTCCCTCCGCTGGCTTCGGCTGAAAGTGAGCGACCGGGGCCTGTTTCCCTGCTGGTCTTCATGCTGTCTGTCCTGTACGCACTAAGCATCGATACTGGAGATCATGACTTTGAAGTTCTGCTTTGTTATTATTATTTTTTTGTGTGTGGTACTGGGGATGGAACCCAGAGGCATTCTACCTTTGAACTACACCCCCAACCCAATTTTATTTCTTATTTTGAAACAGGGCTTCACTAGGTTGATGAGAGTCTCACTAACTACTTGCTGAGTCCTCAAACTTGCGATCCTCCTGTCTCAGCCTCCCAAATACTGGGATTATTATTATTTTTGAGGTGACAAAGTGTTGACATTTTTCCAGGATGTGATGAATTCTCAAATAAGACTTTTTCTTCAAAGATTTATGGCCTAAATGGAATTAAATGACAAAAGTTTAAATATAGTAAATATAGTATTTATATTATTTTGTTTACTATTGTAAATAATAGTATTCAGACAGTTCTACAGAGATTAGGATGATGATATAACTAATCTCTGGTTTCCTGTCTGGAATACTATTTAAATTTTTATGGGCCTTTTTCACAGACATCGGAATCACCATCCACAACATCGGACAGCCCCAGGACGAAAGGACGAAGAGGAAGACTCCCATCTACCTACATCGTAACCCACGGGTCCCCGTGCACGCAGCGGGAGAGGTGAGTGCTAAGCTGCACAGAATAACTGAAAAGAGCCCCCCCCCCCGAAAAAAAAGAGAGGGTGGGGACGCAAGCAATCTGTGGCTGTAGCCACACAGGAAAAGCTGAGGAATAGAGCAGGTCTGGAAGCCCCAGACCAACGCAGCACTCCCTCGGGAGCGCGGCGCCCCACTTCCGCATAGGGACACCCCAGAGGCCCAGAGGGACTCGGCAGCAAGCAGAAGCGGGAAGCTGAAAACTTCAGTG
>PVJS01029684.1:0-16833 GCA_004027185.1 Glis glis
CGGCCCTATTTTTTATACTTTATTTTGAAACCGGGTCTCACGAAGTTGTGGAGGGCCTCACTAAGTAGAGAGAGAGAGACAGGGAGAGAGAGAGAGGGAGAGAGAGAGAGCTGAGGCTGGCCGCGAACCTGGATCCTCCGGTCTCCGCCTCCCAAGCGGAGGGATTACAAGCGTGCGCCACCACGCCCGGCTTATTCTTTATTTTGAAACAGGGTCTCACTAAGTTGTGGAGGGCTAGCTGAGGCTGGTCACGAACCCGGATCCTCCGGTCTCAGCCGCCCAAGTACTGGGATTACAAGCGTGCACCATCACACCCGGTTATCATGAGTGAATTCTATACCCACTATAGGATTGTGGAGGTGGTAAATTCTTTGCAAAGAGAGCATTGATACTGCACATCTGCACTGAATAACCACATTACCCCAAATTCTATAAACTACCATATCATGCTGTGGAAGAAAGGGTCCACCCACATTTTCTAAGCTGAGAGGTGGACTCAGCATGAGGAGTACTGATGTCGATCCCTTTATCAACAAGAGCCACAGTCGGGCTCACAGGTGGGGAGGCCAGAGCGGAACGAGGGGTGGGTTAGCTAGGACGACTGCTGAATTAGCTAGAGCAGAGGCAGCTGTGAGGTCTGGGAGAACTCAGAACCAGCCATGCTCTGGCTGCCAAAGCTTTCTAGCCAGTCAGTCACAAGTTTCTAAGTCTCCCTGGGATTTCTTACCTTCTTCTGGAACCTAAACTGATAGAAATCTGGCAGAATCTGAGGAATTGCAGATCGCCCCCTCGAATGCATGGTGCCGACAGAGAGGACGAGTTGTAATAGACACACAGGAGCTCAGCCGCAGGGCGGACGCTCCGGGGTCAGCTCTGAACTGCTGTTGGTGCGGAGGTAATGAACCCACGGACCACGGCGATGTGGCAGCGGTTTCCATGAGGAAGTGGCTGGGGACTGAGGTTTCCCAGGCAGCAGATGTTCACGACTTTCAAATAGATGTGATATCTTATAAATTTTAATTGCCACACAAATGGTAAACGTCTATAACCCCAGTACTTGGGAGGCTGAGACAGGAGGATTGCAGCTTCAAGGCTAGCTTCAGCATCTTAGTGAGGCCATTAGCAACGTAATGAGACCCTTTTTTGGGGGGGGGGGGTACTAGGGATTGAATCCAGGGCCATTCTCCCTCTGAGCTACACCCCCAGCCCTATTTTATTTTAATTTTGAAACAGGGTCTCTCTAGGCTGATGAGAGTCTCACTGCTTGCTGAGGCTGTCCTCAAACCTGCGATTACAGGCATATGCCACCACGCCTGGCTAAGACCCTATTTTAAAATAAAGACTACCCAGGCATTGTGGCACACCCTTGTAATCCCAGCACTTGGAAGGTTGAGACAGGAGAATCGCAGGTTCAAGGACAGTCTCAGCAAGTAGTGAGACTCTCATCAACCTAGTGAAACCCTGTTTCAAAATTAAAATAAAATAGGGCTGGGGGTGTAGCTTGGAGGTAGAATGCCCCTGGGTTCAATCCCCAGTGCCACACAAAAAAGAAAGAAAAAGGAAGGAAGGAAGGAAGGAAAGAAGGAAGGGAGGGAGGGAGGAAGGAAGGAAGGAAGGGAGGGAGGGAGGGGGGGAGGGAGGGAAAGAAGTCAGGCACGGTGGCACATGCCTGTAATCCCAGTACTTGAGAGGCCGAGACAGGAGGATCATAGGTTCACGGCCAGCCCCAGCAACTTACCGAGGCCCTTAGCAACTTAGGGAGGCCCTGTTTCAAAATAAAAAATAAAATAGGGCTGGGGGTATAACTCAGAGGCAGAACACCCCTGGGTCTAATCCCCAGTACCACAAAATAAATAAATGAATAAATAAATATAAAAAGAACTAGGCGCAATGGTACACACCTGTAATCCCATTACTTGGGAGGCTGAGACAGAAGGATCACAGGTTTGAGGCCAGCGTGAGCAAGACCCTGTTTCAAAATAAAAAGTAAAAGCCAGGTGTGGTGGTACAAGACTATAATCCCAGTACTAGGGAGGCTGAGATAGGGGGATTGCAGGTTTGAGACCAGCCTTAGCAACTTAGTGAGATTCTCAGCAACCTAGTGAGACTGTGTTTCAGAACAACAAATAAAAAGGGCTGGGGGGGGGGTGTAGCTCAGAGGTAGAGCACCCCCCCCTGGGTTCAATACCCAGTAAAACACACACACACACACACACACACACACACAAAACAACAACAATAACTTGGAGCGTTTCATTTCAAAGGGGTCTGTTTCAAGTCCAGTGGAGGGGACAGAGGAACTAGAGCAGTCACCCACACAACAGAGGAGTGATCAGTGCTTACATGTGCAAACAACAGAATGCGACAGAAGCCCAGAGCTGGGGCACCCTATGGTTGGGTGGGAATGGGACCAGGCTAGGCACCAGGTAGCCAAAAATGAGCTGAAACACGAGCAGGATGCAGCAGTGGGACCGAGGTAGGACGAGGACCTAGACGGACCTGGCTGCGACGCAACTCTGCAAGGCAGGGGGATCATTCCAGACCCCCTTCATTATCACTTGTCCTACCTGTTGGTGTTTCTGTCTTGGTGCTTCAAGGAAGCCGAATAACTTCTGGAGCAACTACATGAAATTCTGAAGGTAGATATCCCCCGGATCTCCGGCTTGTTCCTGAGAAATGGAGAACTGCGGCATCCTGTGTTTTTTGGTCTGGTGGTCCCGACTCACTCCCAAGGGTTGGAGTGGCAGAGAGAAGGGGTCTAGTTTGTATGGCAAGTTCTGGGAATGAGGTTTGAGGACGCTTGTTGAATGAAAGCAGCTGGCTATTGTTGCTGGGAGAGAACAGCGGTGAGTCTAGGGCTTCTCTGAAGATGGCCGTGTCCCACTTCCTCCCCTCCCCAACCCAGGTGATCATGGTGACTGGGGACCACCCCATCACAGCCAAGGCCATTGCCAGAGGCGTGGGCATCATCTCAGAAGGCGCCGAGACCGCAGAAGACATGGCTGCCCGGCTTAAGATCCCTGCCAGCGAGGTCGACACCAGGTGAGAGCCCTAAAGACCCGGCTCCACCCACTCCCCTCCACCTTCAGCCCGTCCCCCAGGATTCCAATCAACGATGTCCTCAGAGTGTGGGGTTCGCAAAGTGCAAAGAAGAATGTAATGAACGAGCCGGGCATGGTGGCGCACGCTTGTAATCCCAGTACTTTGGGAGGTGGAGACCGGAGGATCCGGGTTCCCGGCCAGCCTCAGCTCTCTCTCTCTCTCTCTCTACCTAGTGAGGCCCTCTGCAACTTAATGAGACCCGGTTTCAAAATAAAGTATAAAAAAAATAGGGTCAGGGGTGTAGCGCGGAGGTAGAACGCCCCTGGGTTCAATCCCCGGCACCGCAAAAAAAAAAAAAAAAAAAAAAGATGAATGTAATGGGGGAATAATCAGGTAACGGGAAAAGAGAGTAGGAGCAGGGGAAGGAAGGAGAGGTTGGCAGAGGGGAGAGGGGATGGGATGGGTCATCTCGGAGACTGTGTATGATGGGGACACGTGAGGAGACTGGGTCGAAAGAAGGACCAAGGAACTTCTAGTAAAGGTAAGGGTGAGTTAGAGGGCACCAGGCCCCCTAGCGAGTGCCCAGCATTCGGAACGAGCCTTCTGAGATTCTCTCCCTCAGGACCGTCAAAGCGATTGTGGTGCATGGCTCAGAACTCAAGGAAATGAGCTCGCAGCAGCTGGACAAGATCCTCCAGGACCACACGGAGATTGTGTTCGCTCGGACCTCCCCTCAGCAGAAGCTCATCATTGTGGAGGGCTGTCAGAGGCTGGTAAGGGAGGCTGAGGGGCCCGGGAGCCTGGCAGGCATCATGCTGCAGAACCCAGCCCTGATCAAGCAGGAGTACCTGTGGGCCAGGCTAGAAGACACACCTAACCTTCACCGTGGCCTTTGCTTTGGGGACTCTGTGGGTTTAAATACCTCAGGAGAAGCCGGGCATGGTGGCACACGCTTGTAATCCCAGTACTTGGGAGGCTGAGACAGAGGATCGCAGGTTCGAGGACAGCCTCAGCAAGTAGTGAGACTCCATCAACCTAGTGAGACCTTGTTTCAAAATAAAAATAAAATAGGGCTGGGGGTGTAGGTCGGAGGTAGAATGCCCCTGAGTTCAGTCCCCAGTGCCACAAAATAAATAAATAAATAAATAAATAAATAAATAAATAAATAAATATAAGAGTCCTAATTCAAGCATGATTAGATCAAGAAATGAGATTCTCAAGCCGGGCATGGTGGCGCACGCTTATAATCCCAGTACTTTGGGAGGCAGAGACCGGAGGATCCGGGTTCGCGGCCAGCCTCAGCTCTCTCTCTTTCTCTCTCCCTGTCTCTCGCTCTCTCTCTCTCTCTCTCTCTCTCTACTTAGTGAGGCCCTCCGCAACTTCATGAGACCCGGTTTCAAAATAAAGTATAAAAACTAGGGCTGGGGGTGTATCTTGGAGGTAGAACGCCCCTGGGTTCAATCCCCGGTACCACAAAAAAAATAAATAAATAAATAAAATAATAAAATAAAATAAAATAGGGCTGGGGGTTTAACTCAGAGGTAGAACACTCCTAGGCTCAATTCCAGGAAGGAAGGGAGGGAGGGAGGAAAGGACTGGTGGTGCACGCCTGTAATCCCAGTACTTGGGAGGCTGAGACAGTAGGATCAAAGGTTCGAGGACAGCCTCAGGAACGAAGTGAGGTTTATGACAACCAAGTGAGACCCTGTTTCTCACTAGGTTGGGCTGGGGGTGTAACTTGGAGGTAGAATGCCCCTGAGCTCAATCCCCAATACCACACACACAAAAAAAAAAATAGAAAGAAGGAAGGTAGGCAGGCAGGCAGGCAGGCAGGCAAGCAAGAAAATATGAAATCCCAGCTCCTGGGGAGGCCGAGGCAGGCGCGTCCCCGGCCAGCCTGGGCAACTTTGCGAGATAAAATTCAATGAGCTGCTGAAATCAAACCCATCTTTGGGACCGGTCATAACCAACACAGTCTTTTGGGTTTTCACTTCCTCTGTCTGGAATTCTCCAGGGAGCCATCGTGGCGGTGACGGGCGACGGCGTGAACGACTCCCCCGCGCTGAAGAAGGCGGACATCGGCATCGCCATGGGCATCTCGGGCTCTGACGTCTCCAAGCAGGCGGCCGACATGATTCTACTGGACGACAACTTTGCGTCCATCGTCACGGGAGTGGAGGAGGGTGAGGACGCTGGGCGCCGGGATGGGGTGTGACCCCAAACAGGTGGGTGCTGGTGAACGTGCACCCCACCCCTTTGCCCACCATCGAACCACCATGATGCAAGACAGTCAACATTTGCAAAGGAGATACTGAGAACAGCACTCTTCCGTGAGATTGGGGAAGGCCGGATTTGCCAGGGAGCCTGGGATGCTGGAACCGTGCAGCATCCCTTCTTTGTCTTCTCACCGGATGCAAGGTTCGACAGCAAGGTCCAAGACATAGCGATAGCTCTGGGGAGACTCCGTATCCCCCAGTCTTCAGCAGGGCCGCTGCAAGCCTATTGCCCAAATGAAAGGAACATGTCAGGAGAGGTGGGGACTACCTATGACTTGATTGCATGCACCCACATCAGTGCCCTCTTTCCCAGGGGGTTCTGAAGAGAAGACCCACGTGTCTATAGCAGAACCCCAGAATGCTGTGTCCCTTCTCCCTGCTTCCTGCTTGAAGATATCTTACTAAAACGTGACAATCGCCAGGCGTGGTGGTGTGATCCCAGTACCTGGGAGGTTAAGACAGGAGAATCGCAGGTTCAAGGCCAGGCTCGGCAACTTAGTGAGACCCTCAGCAACTTAGCAAGACTCTGTCTAAAAATTAAAAAATTAAATTAAAAATAGGGCTGAGGGTGTAGCTCAGAGGTAGAATGCCCCTAGGTTCAATTCCCAGTACCAATGCTTGTAATCCCAGTAATTGGGAGACTGAGACAGGAGAATCGCAGGTTCATGGCAGCCTCAGCAACCTCGTGAGGCTCTCTGCAACTCAGTGAGACCCTGTTTCAAAATAAAACATAAAAATAGGGCTGGGGGTGGAGCTCAGAGGTAGAATGCCCCTAAGTTCAATCCTCAGTACCACACACACAAAAAAGTTTCCAGTACCAAAAAAAAAAAAGACAATCCACATAATAATAATGTTCACCATTAAACCTAGTATGATCCTGACACCTTGCTTGGTATTTTATTCTACTCAATAAACTCTTTTTTTTTTTTTGCAGTACAGGGGCTTGAACCCAGGGGCGTTCTACCTCCGCACTACACCCCTGGCCCTATTTTTTTTATACTTTATTTTGAAACCGGGTCTCACGAAGTTGCAGAGGGCATCACTAGGTAGAGGGATAGAGAGAGACAGGGAGAGGGAGAGAGAGAGAGAGAGAGCTGAGGCTGGCCGAGAACCCGGATCCTCCGGTCTCCGCCTCCGAAAGTAGTGGGATTACTAAGCATGCGCCTCTTTTGATTGCTGAGTATGGGCGAGGTACTACTCTAGATATTGGGGTGGGAGGGAAAGACACAGACCCCTGCCCACATGCAACCTAACTTCCAACAGAACGACAGACAATAAAATGAGCAAATTGCACAGTATGTTAAAATGCAACAGAGAAAAAATACAGGGAGCGCAGGGAGGAGTTGCAATCTTTGAAAGGAGACTTAGCAATCTTGCAAAGTGAGAGGAATCGGTGCTCGGAGACACCAGGGGTGTCCAAGGTCACAGGCTAGTGATGGCAGAAAAAGAGACTCAATCCCCGGCCCGGCGCAGGCCCAGGCTCTTTCCACTTCATCTCGTAAAGGTTTTAATCCTGGCGTTTTCAGACATCTCCATATTAACTAGGCCCAGCCCTGCTTAGTTTCCAGAGATCAGATAACACTGCCCCGTTGAATCCAAGAACAAAGAGTACACAGGGCATGGTGGGAAATCATAGCTCGAATGAATAGTCACACAATTCAGAAACCAAGCCGGGGCCACTAAGGCCTGGGGCTCCCCACCTTTTTGTGGACCGTGACACTTGTTGTAGAGGTCTCTCTGTCCAGGAGCTGGTGTGTGTGTGTGTGTCGGGGGGATCTATCCTTTCTGAACTCTTCACGGAAGGGTGACCCTCCTCCCCAGGCCGCCTGATCTTTGACAATCTGAAGAAATCCATCGCGTACACCCTAACCAGCAACATCCCGGAGATCACCCCCTTTCTGCTGTTCATCATCCTCAGTATCCCCCTGCCTCTGGGCACCATCACCATCCTGTGCATCGACCTGGGCACCGACATGGTGAGGACGAGGCTGCGGCCCGGCCCGCGCACGCCTGGCACACCTGTGCGCCGGATCAGGCGTTTCCTTCTGGACTCTGTGGCCCTGTCATTTCCCCCCTCCAGGTCCCTGCCATCTCCTTGGCTTATGAGTCAGCCGAAAGTGACATCATGAAGAGACTCCCGCGGAACCCCGAGACGGACAAGCTGGTGAACAACCGCCTCATCGGCATGGCCTATGGGCAGATTGGTGAGCGGAGGAGTGCGCGAAGGGAGCGGCATTCCGGATCTGCCCTTGACTTAGAGTCCAGTAGAAAAGGAACCAATAGACATCAAGCGCTAGCCTCTTCCCACATCCCAGGCACCGTACCATCCTGAGGAGAGTCAGGATTTGCGGAGGAAACAGGAACTAGACTTGGCACTGGAAGGCAGGGCTTAGACTGGTAAGGACGTGGCCAGGTGTAGGGACAGCAGAGAGGGGTGCTCACCAGGAAGACTGAATAAACCAGTTGTCAGTTTGGATCTCTTAGTCTTGATTAAGGAAGGACTAGAAAACAAGGCAGGGGTAAAATTGATAGTGGGGGCCAGTCTGAAAAGACTTGAGTGCCATTAGAAGCAAAAAAAAAAAAAGAAGTTTTGCTCTTGCCGGGCCTGTAGACCAGTGCTTGGGAGCCTGAGACAGGAGGATCTTAGGTTCGAGGCCAGCCTCAGGATTTAGCTAGGCAGGCCCTCTGCAACGTAGTGAGATCCTGTTTTAATATAAAAAACAAAATGGGGATGGGGGTGTAGCTCAGAGGTAGAACGTCCCTGTGTCCAATCCCCAGTACCACAAAAAAAAGAAAGAAAGGAAGAAAGAAGGACAGAAGGAAGGAAGGAAGGAAGGAAGGAAGGAAGGAAGGAAGGGAGAGAGAGAAAGAAAAGTCGACAATAAACTGGGCATGGTGGTGCATGCCTGTAATCCCATTACTTGGGAGGCTGAGATGGGAGGATCGAAGGTTCCAGGTCAGCCTTAGCAACTTAGACCCTGTTTCCAAATAAAAAATAAAATCCCAGCTCCTGGGGATTTTATTTAAAAAATAAAAAGGGCTGGGGGTGTAGCTCAGAGGTATACTGCCCCTGCTCCAATATCAATAAATTAATTAATTAAATAGGGCTGGGGATGTAGCTCAGTGGTAGAACCCCATTGGGTTCACTCCCCAGTAGGTAGGTAGGTAGGTGGAAGGAAGGAAGGGAGAGAGGGAGGGAGGGAGGGAGGGAGGGAGGGAGGAAGGAAGGAAGGAAGGAAGGAAGGAAGGAAGGAAGGAAGGGAGAGAGAGAAAGAAAAGTCGACAATAAACTGGGCATGGTGGTGCATGCCTGTAATCCCATTACTTGGGAGGCTGAGATGGGAGGATCGAAGGTTCCAGGTCAGCCTCAGCAACTTAGACCCTGTTTCCAAATAAAAAAATAAAAAAGGCTGGGGGTTTAGCTCAGAGGTATACTGCCCCTGCTCCAATATCAATAAATTAATTAATTAAATAGGGCTGGGGATGTAGCTCAGTGGTAGAACCCCATTGGGTTCACTCCCCAGTAGGTAGGTAGGTAGGTAGGTAGGTGGAAGGAAGGAAGGGAGGAAGGAAGGAAGGAAGGAAGGAAGGAAGGAAGGAAGGAGAAGGAAAGCAAAACAGCAGGCAGGCAATATTTCAACCTCGATGTCCACAGGTGCCCCGTAGTTAGGAGGTACATGTTAGTGTCGCTGTCACAGTCGTCCAGTCATGGAGAACGGGGATTTTGACTAAGAGGGAAGCGAAAGACTAAAATGTGAGGAGATGACGAACTTAGTGTCTCAGTGTCAGCAGAAATGGAGGAGGAGGTGTCTCGCTATCACTAAATGGGGAGAGGGAGCCAATTGCCTCCAAAGTCCTTTTTAATCTTAAGATTATGCAGTTCAGCTGGGCGTGGAGGATCGCAGGTTCAAAGCCAGCCTCAGCAACTCAGTGAGGCCCTCAGCATCTTAGCAAGACCCTGGAGCCGGGCGTGGTGGCGCACACTTGTAATCCCAGTACTTGGGAGGCTGAGACAGGAGGATCACAGGTTCGCAGCCAGCCTCAGCTACTTAGTGAGGCCCTCCGCAACTTAGTGAGACCCTGTTTCAAAATAAAGAATAAAAAATAGGGCTGGGGGTGTAGCTCGGAGGTAGAATGCCCCTGGGTTCAATCCTCAGTACTGCAAAAACAAAAAACAAAATAAATAAAGAATAAAAAGGGTTGAGAGTGTAGCTTGGAAGTAGAATGGCCCTGGGTCAATCCCCAGTACCAAAAATTAAAAAAAAAGGAAGATTACGCAATTCAGTGATGACTTTTGGTATGAGTTTAGAAGTGAATACCAGGGAGCCAGGCGTGGTGGCGCACGCTTGTAATCCCAGTATTTGGGAGGCTGAGACAGGAGGATCGCAAGTTCGTGGCCAGCCTCAGCTACTTAGCGAGGCCCTCCGCAATTTAGCGAGACCCTGTTTCAAAATAAAAGAATAAAAAATAGGGCTAGAGATGTAGCTCAGAGGTAAAAGGCCCCTGGGTTCAATCCCCAGTACCGCAAAAAAAAGAAGTGAATACCAGGGTTTGCAGGCAAGCCACAGGAGGTGATGGGACTGGATGGCTGGTGGCCAGGTCCAGCCCCCACCCTGTCCCCAGGCTGCCTCCTCCGAGCCAGGCACCCTGTCCCGAGGCTCTGTCTCCCGCAGGCATGATCCAGGCCCTGGCTGGATTCTTCACCTACTTCGTGATCCTGGCTGAGAACGGCTTCAGGCCTTCCGATCTGCTGGGTATCCGCCTGGACTGGGACAATAAGCTCTTAAATGACCTGGAGGACAGCTACGGACAGCAGTGGGTGAGTGCCAAGGGTGGGGTCCTAGGAGGAAGGAGAGAAGAAGGAGGGACCTGTCTCCTGTCCTGGGCGGCCTAGGACGGGACCAGTGTCCAATCACACTGGCTGGTTTCTCTTTGATGACGGTGACCTCATTTCTGTTCATCCCTGCTGTCTGTCATACCTCCTTCCCTTCCTGGTCCTTTCTGTTCCCTAGAACTGGAGATCTTCACTGTCATATCAACTTTTCTGGGGCTCAATTCTATTTCTCCAGGTTTTTTTTTTTTTTTTGGTGGTACCGGGGATTGAACCCAGGGGCATTCTAACTCCGAGTTGCACCCCCAGCCCTATTTTTTATTCTTTATTTTGAAACCGGGTCTCACAAAGTTGCGGAGGGCCTTGCTAAGTAGCTGAGGCTGGCCGCGAACCCGGATCCTGCAGTCTCAGCCTCCCAAGTACTGGGATTACAAGCGTGCGCCACCATGCCCGGCTTAAGGCTTGATATTTCTCTCCAAGTACAACTTTGACCACACCCCTGTGGTTTGATACTTGATATGTAGTATCTCTCACTCCCTTTCTTTTCTTCCTTCCTTCCTTTCTTTCTTTCTCTCTCTCTCTCTTTCTCTTTCTTTCTTCTCTTTCTTTCTGTCAGTGTGTGTGTGTGTGTGTGTGTGTGTGTGTGTGTGTGTGTGTTACCAGGGATTAAGCGCAGGAGTGCTCCACCACCAAGCTACACCCCAGCTCTTTTTATTTTATTATTTATTTATTTATTTATTTATTTTTGCAGTACTGGGGATTGAACCCAGGGGCATTCTACCTCCGAGCTACACCCCTAGCCCTATTTTTTTATTCTTTATTTTGAAACAGTGTCTCACGAAGTTGCGGAAGGCCTAAGTAGCTGAGGCTGGCCACGAACCTTTGATCCTCCTGTCTCAAGCCTCCCAATTACTGGGATTACAAGTGTACGTCACCACGCCCAGCCTTTCATTTTTTATTTTGAAACAGGGTCTCACTAAGTTACTGTGTACTGGCCTCCAATTTAAGATCCTTCTGTCTCGGCCTCCCAAGTGTAGCATTTCTTTCTTACGTAGTCTTACATATTTTCAAATTTCTTTTTTTTTTCTTTCTTTTTTTTGTATGTGTACTAAGGATCGAACCCAGGGGCATTCTATCTCTGAGCTACACCCCCAGCCCTATTTTATTTTTATTCTGAAACGGGGTCTCGCTAGGTTGATGAGTCTCACTACTTGCTGAGGCTGTCCTTGAACCTGCAATCCTTCTGTCTCAGCCTCCCAAGTACTGGGATTACAAGCATGCGCCACCACGCCTGGCTAGGCATTGATGTGTATGCAGAAGTGGGAGTCCAAAGAGTGGGCAGGAGCTCAGCCTGGGAGCCCTGGAAGCGGGGAGAGATGAGAGGCCTTTGGATCACTTAAACCTCCTGATACTGATGTCGCCTCTCTGCCCTCCGTCACCCAGACCTACGAGCAGCGGAAGGTGGTGGAGTTCACCTGCCACACGGCCTTCTTTGTCAGCATCGTGGTGGTGCAGTGGGCTGACCTCATCATCTGCAAGACCCGCCGCAACTCTGTCTTCCAGCAGGGCATGAAGTGAGTACCAGCGGCCAGCCCGCCACACCCAGCCCGGACCCAGAGGCAGCTCTTCCCCCGCCCGTTCCTCCTGCTCTCCATCACGCATGTCCGTGTTTCTTCCCAGAAACAAGGTCCTAATATTTGGGATCCTGGAGGAGACATTACTGGCGGCTTTCCTGTCCTACACGCCGGGCATGGATCTGGCCCTGCGAATGTACCCACTCAAGTGAGTGAGGGAAGGGGTCGAGCCCGGGTTCTGGCATGGGGAGAAAGCCGGTGCGTGCTTGAGCAGGACAGTCACAGCTAGGGCTGCCTGGATAAATGGGGCCGCACTCGGTGACTTAAATAGAGTGTTTCCAGGCATGGTGGCCCATGCCTGTAACCCCAGTACTTGGGAGGCTGAGACAGGAGGTTCACAGGTTCGAGACTAGCCTCAGCAACTTAGTGAACCCTGTTTCAACATAAAAAAAATAAAATTGGGCTGGGGGTGTAGCTCAGAAGTAGAATGCCCCTGGGTTCAATCCCCAGTACAAAAAAATAAATAAATAAATAAAAATAAAGCTGGGTGTGGTGGTGCATGCTTGTAATCTCAGTACTTGGGAGGCGGAGACAGGAGGATCGCAAGTTCAAGGACAGCCTCAGCTACTTAGTGAGGCCCTCCACAACTTCATGAGACCCGGTTTCAAAATAAAGTATAAAAAATAGGGCTGGGGGTGTAGCTCAGAGATAAAACGCCCCTGGGTTCAATCCCCGGTACCGCAAATAAATAAATAAATAAATAGGGCTGGGGGTGTAGCTTAGAGGTAGAATGTCCATGGGTTTGATCCCCAGTACAAAATACATATACCTAGTGTTTATATAATAAATTTTTTTTGTGGTACTGGGGGTTGAGTTCAACCAGGGGCATTCTACAACTCTGAGCTACACCCCCAGCCCTATTTTATTTTTATTTTGAAACAGGGTCTCACTAGGTTGATAAGAGTCTCACTAGCCGGGCGTGGTGGCGCAAACTTGTAATCCCAGTACTTTGGGAGGCGGAGACCGGAGGATCCGGGTTCGCGGCCAGCCTCAGCTCTCTCTCTCTCTCTCTCTCTCTCTCTCTCTCCCTGTTTCTCTCTCTCTCTCTCTACTTAGTGAGGCCCTCCACAACTTTGTGAGACCCGGTTTCAAAATAAAGTATAAAAAATAGGGCCGGGTGTGTAGCATGGAGGTAGAATGCCCCTGGGTTCAATCCCCGGTACCGCAAAAAAAAAGAGTCTCACTACTTGCTGAGGCTGACCTCGAACCTACGATCCTCCAGTCTCAGACTCCCTAGTATAGGGGTTACAGTGTGCACCACCACGCCCAGCCAAAAAGAATTTTTAAATAAATCTCACTTCAGAAGCTAGTTATTTAAGCTCCAAGAAATATGTCTGCATGCACAACTATACCACACACCGTCCTAACAGAAGATTCCACTAGGTGACACACGGTAAGCCCACTATGTTTGCAAGCCCGGGGGCTTGCAGTCACTTGGTGCTGTCTCCAGTCCCTTCCAAAGTGAAATTTATTGACTTATTTATTTTTTTTTATTTATTTATTTGCGGGACTGGGGATGGAACCCAGGGGCATTCTACCTCCGAGCTACACCCCCGACCCTATTTTTTGTTCTTTATTTTGAAACAGGGTCTCACTAAGTTGCTGAGGGCCTCACTAAGCAGCTGAGGCTGGCCGCGAACCCGGATCCTCCAGTCTCAGCCTCCCAAGTACTGGGATTACAAGTGTGTGCCACCACGCCCAGCTTATGTTTTGTTTTAGCATTAGTATATGCTTGTGAATTTTTTTTTTTTTTTTTGCAGTACCGGGGATTGAACGCAGGGGCGTTCTACCTCCGCGCTACACCCCCGGCCCTATTTTTTTATGCTTTATTTTTGAAACCGGGTCTCGCGAATTTGCGGAGGGCCTCACTAGGGAGAGAGAGAGAGAGAGAGAGAGAGAGAGAGAGAGAGATCATGCGCACGCGCATGCATGCTGAGGCTGGCCGCGAACCCGGATCCTCCGGTCTCCGCCTCCCAAAGTACTGGGATTACAAGCGTGCGCCACCACGCCTGGCCGTGAATTTTTTTTACTTTAAAACTTACAAAGAAAAAATATCAGAAGTGCTCTCTGACTCCCATCCCTGCTCTCTGCCCAGCATAGGTAACCTCTGTTAGTGTAGTAGCATTCTCTCATATTTAGTATGTATAATAAAGGCTCGTTTCCTATGCATTTAAATGCCTTATGACAGCCAGGCGTGGTGGGGCACACTTGTAATCTCAGTAGTTGGGAGGCTGAGACCGGAGGATCGCAGGTTTGCAGCCAGCCACAGCTACTTAGTGAGGCCCTCCACAACTTAGTGAGACCCTGTTTCAAAATAAAAAATAAAAAAATAGGGCTGTGGGTGTAGCTTGGAGGTAGAATGCCCCTGGATTCAATCCCCGGTACCACACACAAAAAAAAAAAAAACAGAAGAAGGTAGGGTCAGCTGTATCTCACCTCCCCATCTCCAGCCCCCAGCACCCGGGACACACGATAAATGAAACACACAGTTCCTGTGTGCTGCTGTCCATGCCTACCCGTCTCTGGCCTCCGAGTCTTCAGCCGCAATGACCGCACCTTGCTCTCCACAGGTTGGCCTGGTGGCTCTGTGCCATCCCCTACAGTATTCTCATCTTCATCTATGACGAAGTCCGAAAACTGATCATCCGTAATCGCCCTAACGGTGAGGCTTTCCTGGGCCCTGCTCTGGCTGGGGGCTCACCAGCCCCCCGACGAGTTCTCCCAGCCGCACTGGTCCCTTCAGACTTACTAGCTCCCCCCATCACTATGCCTGGGCCCTAGCCCTATACTCCTTGATTCCACCACCTGGTTCCCTCCCATGCTCAGTGCCAGGTCCCAGAGCGCAGACCTTAGACCTTCTACCCTTTTTCCCTTCTTCCCAGCAGCCCTTGCAGCCCCCGGCCCCCGCCAACTGCCTTCCCCGAGGCCACTGTAGTCTCTTCTCCCCTGCAGGTTGGCTGGAGAAGGAGACATACTACTAGCCTCAGCAGAGGAGGAGCATCACACAACATCTGAGCGCGCACATGAGCTGGGGCAGGGGTACCCGACGACTCTCCCTGGATCAGAGAGACAGGAGGTCCCTGGCTGGACTGAGGGCATCATGGGTAGGAGATGGGGTGGGTTGAGGGGAGCCCAGCAAGGAGGGGCTTAGAAAGTAAATGTTTGCAACAGCCCTCACCTGGCTGCGTGTGTCACGTCTGACTGTGGAGGAGGATCCCTGCATCTTCGGGGTATGAGGCAAAGGCAGACAGGTGGGGATTTGAGTGGAGGCAGGGACAGGTGGGAATCCTGGACCCCTGAGGGCTAACCACCACCTCAAAGCCACTCTCTGATCCCCAAGGAACAAATGAATGCCCCAAAAGTCTAGCTGGAGCTGGGCATGGCGGCGCACACCTGTGATCTCAGTACCTGGGAGGCTGAGACGAGAGGATCGCAAGTTTGAGGACAGCCTCAGCAACTTAGCAAGACCCTGTTTCAAAATTAAAAATAAAATAGGCCCGAGGGTATAGCTCAGAGGTAGAGCACCTCTGGGTTCAATCCCCAGTATGCAACACACACACACACACGCACACACACACACACACACACATACACACACACGTCCAACTGGGATCAGAGAATGGAAGGAGGCAGGGGGTGAGAGGGTAGCCAGGCCATACCCTGTAGAGACCGTGGCACCCAGAGCCTGACCCTTGCCTGGAGCTGGTGAGGCTGCCCTGGTCTCTGCTCCGGACTTCCTCAGGCCAGTCCAGGGACCACGGGGCTGTAGATGTAGAAGAAACCTAGATCTACAGGAAGCAGCTGAGATCCACAGGGGGTAAGTAATTTGGGAACAGTCATATGGGGAGGGTGTCCCTCCTCTGAGGCCGACTGGTGGCCCCTGCCCTCTTACCTAGTCATCAGGGCACCTCAACCCCACCCCATCCCTCAGCCTGTCTTCTCTGGTATAGCCTTGAACTAGAGGCTGCAGGTGCCAGACGTGGTGGTGCACGCCTGTAATCCCAGTGTTTGGGAGGATGAGACAGGAGGATCACAGGTTCGAGGCCATCCTCGGCAATTTATGGAGAGTCACAGCAACTTAGCAAGACCCTGTTACAAAATAAAAAGTAGCCGGGCGTGGTGGCACATGCTTGTAATCCCAGTACTTGGGAGGCAGAGACCGGAGGATCCGGGTTCGCGGCCAGCCTCAGCTACATAGTAAGGCCCTCTGCAACTTCGTGAGACCCGGTTTCAAAATAAAGTATAAAAAATAGGGCCGGGGGTGTAGCTCGGAGGTAGAACACCCCTGGGTTCAATCCCCAGTACCACAAATAAATAAATAAATAAATATAAATAAATTAAAAAATAAAAGTAAAATGGGCTCGGGGTGTAGCTCAGAGGTAGAATGCCCCTGGGTTCAATCCCGGGTACCGGAGAAAAAAGAAAAGAAAAAGAAATTGAGGCTGCACAGATGTGCGGCAAGTGCTCTACACTGAGCTGGGCCCCCGCCGTGGGCCCGGCCCTTCGCTGGTCTGGTCTCAGAGAAGTGAGAAGTCTTAGGAGCCTCTGTGGTGCGCCCTCCTCTCCAAGGCTCTTCCTCCCCTCTCTCCCCCTTCCCTCCACCGCTTGCTGGTTTCTGCTACGTGAGCCCCTCCACAGTCCAGCTCATTCTCAGACATCTTTCACAGTAGAGGCCTGCGTCTGCCCAAAAGTATGCAGAGCAAGGGCGGAATGATAGGAAAGCGGGGAGAAATCACCAGCTGTTTCCAGAAACAAAAAACGCGGAAAGCGACTGTATACCATGCCTGGCACCAGGAGAAGGGCTGCGCACCCACTGATGAATCCATGCGGACGTATTCCTACTGTGCTACCCCCTTTCACGGATGAGACCAAGTCTGTCTTGTTCCAGAATTTGTGCCCTTCACTTTCCAGACTAGTCTTACAGTGAGGGCTAGGCCGAAATGCAAAAACAAAACAAAAATAAGAGAGAGATGCTGGGAGGCTGAGACAGAAGGATCGCAGGTTTAAGGCTAGCCTCGGCAATTTAGCGAGACCCTGTTTCAAAATAAAT
>PVJS01029685.1:0-24606 GCA_004027185.1 Glis glis
GGTTTCAAAAATAAAGCATAAAAAAATAGGGCCGGGGGCGTAGCGCAGAGGTAGAATGCCCCTGCATTCAATCCCCGGTACCGCAAAAAAAAAAAAAATAATAGTGGGATTCATTGTGATATGTTTGTACCTGCACAAAACGTTATTCTGTGGATTTCAGTCATTTTGAAGGAGCTACTCTATGCAGGCCATCACTGCTGGCACTCGGAGGTCACCTTCTCACTCTCCTGATCTACACTTCCAAGTGTAGGGTTGGATAGAGCTCTGCCTCCTCCGGGAAGCCCTCCACGAGCCCCTCCTCACCCACAGGGCCTCCCCACTGGTCCTTCCACCTGTAGCCCCAAGTTTGTGGTCAGCTCTACTCTTGGTGGGAACCTGCCTTCCTACTAGCCCTGCAGTTTCCTTAGGGTGAGATTGGCTCTTACTCCTTCCTAGCACACAGTGGTTAGACTCCTGGCTACATCGGGGGGGGGGGGATGGCTGAGTGCGTAGGTGGAGAAGGGGAAATAGCAGGGAAGTGGGCACAGGCCAGGCAGGAGGTCTTGGGCCAGGCATCAAGGCCCTGGGACAGCAGGATGAAGTGGGGAACATCACAGTCCAAATGCCCTGGTCGAGGAGAGTATTGTGGAGTGAGGCATGAGCTGAACCATCTCGGGTCAAATTCTATCTCTCTGCTAACTCCCCCTTAGTTTTCTCCTGTGCACAGTGAGGCTGGATGGGCCTCTTTGTCTGGACAGGTCTGTGGGGAAGATCAGAGATGGGATGAGCAGGTGCAGTATGAACCCTTGAGCCACAACTTCCACGTGGACACTGAACAGTGAGCGCCCGCACCTGGAATCTGCTAAGCCACTAGGGCCTGTGGGGTCCAGCAGGGTTAAAGGCTATAGGATGGTGCTGGATGTGGAGGGGAAGAGGCAGGGAGGCTCGAGGGGCACCAGGAGAACTCGGTCCACCAAGTAAAGGAAGAAACAGTGGTCATACGTTGAAAGAGGTAGGATTTATTGCAGGGACTGTGCCACTTAGGTGTAACTGCTTGATGTGATGTCATTGAACCATCCCAGTAATGCTTTATAAAGTAGGTTTTATTCAGGACATTCTACAGAGGAGGAAAATAAGGTTCAGAAAGGAGTTGGCTTAGATGTTCATATCTCCAAGGCTCCTTCAACTCTGATGTTCCAGATATCAACAAAGGGAGGGGATCTTTGTCTTTGGCCGGGCAGTTGGACATTCTACAGAGGAGGAAAATAAGGCTCAGAAAGCTTCGAGTTTGGCCCAGGGTCACATACACAGGACACAGGGATGGGGTCTGACCAGCTCACAAGCCGAGCATTTGATCTCCAGCCCATGATGTCACATGGGCATCATGAGGCTGTGAGCCAGTCCTGGGATCACGTGAGGCCCCCAAAGCTGGGTGGAGGGAGTCCTTGGAGGCCATGGCTCCAAATCCCTCATTTTACCAATAAGGAGGCTGAGGTTCAGGCAGTGGGCACTTGCCTCATGATCATGCAAGAAGTGCTGGTAGAAAATGCTAGAAGGCAAGCTTGTCCATATCTCTCATTTCCCAGGACTGCAGAGGGGCTCGTACCCTGAAGGTTGGGACTGGACACAGCTACACAGAAAGATGTACCTGCCTTTTCGGGGCCTGTGGGGGTGTGCTCTTAACCACCCAAGGACAGCCTCTTCCCTGCCGCTTCTCTCTGTGGTGTTTTGGGGAGCCCTCCTATGGGCTGGCTCTCTCCCTCATCTGACCTGGGGGATGGGGACCTTCATCCTGGGGGTGCTGGGTCCATGGGATTGTGACCCCATCTTTGCCCAGGCCCTCCCCAGCAAGGCTGCCCAGCTGGCTGTAGACAGAGCCAACCAGGACTCCTCGCTGTTGCTGGGCTCACGGCTGGCTTCTGTGGTCCTGCCCACTGGCTGTGATACCCCTGGCGCCCTGGCCACATTCCTGACCCACAGGGACACTGTGGCTGCTTTTGTGGGCCCTGTCAACCCTGGCTACTGCCCAGCAGCAACCCTGCTGGCACAAAGCTGGGGCAAGACCCTCTTCTCCTGGGCATGTGGGGCTGCAGAGGGGGGGCATGAGCTGGCGCCCACCCTGCCCCCCGCCGCCCATGTGCTGCTGTCTGTCATGAGACATTTTGGCTGGGCTCGCTTGGCCATTGTGTCCTCCCACCAGGACCTCTGGGTGGCCACAGCCCAGAGGCTGGCCACAGCCTTCAGGACACAAGGGCTGCCTGTTCAGCTGGTGACGTCTCTGGGACCTGGGGAGCAGAGGGCCTCGGAGGTCCTGAAGCAGCTCTGCAGTGTGGACGGCCTGAAAGGTAAGTACACTTGGCTCCTTCCTCGTGTGGCAGCCGGAGCTTCCTCCGCATCAGACCCTGGCCAGGCCCTTGACAATGGCCCTGTGTTCAGCTCACAGCAGCCCTGTGAGCTAGTCCTTCTGCAGTCCCCATCCCACAGCTCAGAGAAGGTAAGTAACTTGCTCACATCGCACAGCTGGCAGGCAGCACATCTGGATTAGGGGCTCTGATTCAAGTGTCAGTGTGGAGTGGGAACACAGGGCACCCTTGGTTCTTGCCCAGTGACAGAAGGACATGAGAATCCTCTCCAGGAAGAGACTCGGCGCCAGTCTTGTTTTTTTCAATATACTTTTATTGGTGCACTGTAATCTCACATCATAATGAAGTCCAGAGTGATAGTGACATACATAAACACAGCACTTGGTGAGCTTTCCCCGGCTCCCTCCCCACTCTCCCCACCCCCGTACATGTTATTGGTTATTGAGATTGGCATTGGTAATTTCATATATGTACAGGACGTCAGTGGCAGTCTTTCCTTCATTAATTCTCCCTCCCCCATTACCCTCCCCTAGACCCCTTCCATCGCTCCACTGGGGTTTCAATCTTGGTTTTGTGGTTAGAATCATAACTTCCATGGATTCATGGATTGATCAATGGCTTCCTGCATTTACCAAGTCCCAGTAGTGCCGGGTGCTGGGTGGCAGCTGTGAACAGGTGTCTGATCCCAGGGATAGCTGTGTGATGGGGAGATAGAAGTGTGGGCATCTGGTTCTGACAGTTAGCCGGGCCATCCTGAGGAGCAGAGGCCTGCAGAGCCAGAGGGACATGGGGCTGGGCAGGGGCTCTGAAGAGACTTCTTGGAGGAGGTGGCCTAGCCTCAAGGAAGTCATCAACCAGGGGAAGGCATGGGGGCGGGGCAGGAGAGTGCAGACTGCATCTTAGGTGAATCTAGACTGAGTGTTTTCAAGCTGTGGTTCAGGAAGTCGCTTAGTGAATCATGACCAGCATTATAAGAGAGAGAGAGTAGAACAGAAGAAGATAGAGAAGGATAGAGTAGAATAAAGCAGAACAGAATAGAATAGAATGAAAATGCAGGGTGCACCACGGGCAGCCAGGGTTGGCGGGGTCTGTGACACTTCCTTTCAGTGGATTCAGCTTTTATATGCTCTATCTTATGAGCACATCGAGGTAAAATATAGGCAGGGAGGAGCTGGCTGGGCCCCAGCTGTGAGAAGGCTGCATGTGGTAGGGAGGGAGACAGATGAGTATTTGGGGCACAGAGGAGCCCAGAGACGAGGTGTTGGGGGCTGACCTGCTTAGGGCGGGGAGGGCTCCACAGAGGAGGTGACATTAGGGCAGGGCCTGATGATGAGAAGCTGGCTGCAGGCTGGAGGCGAGGGGTGATGGCGTTCTGGGTGGAGGGGCCAGCTGGTGCAACGGAGCGGAGGCCACACGTTGGTGGGACTAGGAGAATGCACAACGGTGCAGTTCCGTGTGGCTGGAGCAGGTGGCAGTGGGCTGACGAACCATCAGACCTCTCCACTCCTGTTGTGGAGTACTGAGTTCCAGCCATGGTGCTGGCATTCAGGAGCCCAGAGGCAGAGTGGTGCGTGGCACGTTCTGTGGAGTTAGATGTGAGAATCCACTGCTGGCCCTACCAGCTGGTGACTTTAGCCAAGTCACCAAATCTCTCTGTGCTACAGTGTCTTCATCAAGGATAATCAAAGTCCCTAATTCCCAGGGTTGTGAAGAAGAGATAGACCACTACAAAGGGCTCACCGTTTATAAGTGGCTATTCCGGTTAAGCGGCTTCCTCCCAGGGGTGTGGATCAGCTCCCCCTTGTGGCCAAACACAGGACAGCGCACTCAACTCCCTCTAAGGGGTGTTTTGGGGAGAAGCCTGCGCAGCAGCCTGGCAGAGCAGCTGGAACACAGGTCCCGCTTCTGCTTCTGCCTGATGGGTCTCTCCAAGGCCTTTCCAAGGGGCTCAGCCCAGGCCAGGACTCCAGGCTGACCTCCATGTGACAAGGGTCCTCAGCTCCTAGCAAGGAGACCCCCCAGCCTTCTTGGTGGCTCCATTTTCCTGGGTTTTCTGGAGAAAGGAACTGCAGTGGGACCCCAGAGGCACATCCAAGCAAGCGGCGGCCCTTTTCTGCTGTGGTTGCAGCCCTGGTCAGGGACCCATATGGGGAAGAAAGGAAAGATGCAGAGGACCAGTACCTTGGCCGGGGGCTCCCTTCTGTCCTGGTGCCTGGGGAAGCAACTGGCTCTCTTACTACCAAGAGCTGTCTAAGACAAAGATGAATGCATACTAAGACAAAGATGAATGCATCCCTACCTTCAGGATGCCACCTGTGACCACAGTTATGATTACAAGCTGATGATGAATGGATAAGCAAAATATAGCCAACCATACAGTGGAATATTATGCAGCCATAAAAGGAATGATGTACCCACACATAGCAGAGCAACAATGAACCTGGAACACATTATGCTTAGTAAAAGTCAGCAGATGCAAAGGACACTGCTGTATGAATGAATTTAGATGAAATGTCTGGAGTAGGCACGTCCATAGAGGCAGACAGTAGATAAGGAGGGAGAAATGGGGAGTGACTGCTGATGGGGGTGATGAACATGCTCTCAAATTAAATGATGGCGATTGTCATACAACCTTGTGGATACACTAAAACCATGGAATTATACACTTTTAAAGGGATGAATTTTATGGTATGGGAACCATCTTAATTTTAAAAAGTTTTTTTTAAAGGATTATAAGCTGGGAGTCAGCCCTGTATTCAACTCCTGTCTACCACCTTGGTGGTTATGTATTCTGGGGCAACTCCTTAACCTCTCTGTGCCTCAGTTTCCTCATCTGAAAAGTTGAGATACTGATAAACATACTTCTTAGCAGTGCTGTAATGTTGAATGACTAAATGTAAGATACTTTAGGACAACACATACCTAGAAAGCTCTCAATAAATATTAGCAATTGTCAAGGTTAATGGGTTGGGATAGGATGGGAAGTTAGACAAAGTTATTGGGTGGGTATGCTAGGTAGGAGAGGCCTGAAGGCCATATTAACACAATCTATCCTTGGTTGATTATTTTTTCGCCAGGTTGAACTAAAATTAGGTGGCTTTGGCCATAACTGTTATGGGGAACAGATTCAGTGGCAATTCCGACTTCTCAAAGACCCATGGGAGGGCCGGCGTGGGTTGTGGCAGCAGAGTTCTGGGCAGCTCTCCAGGGCTATGGAATTGTGGTTCTGGGGGAAGACCACAGTTGGACTGGACCCCCAAAGCTGACCCTGCCATCTCGTCCCCAGTTGTGGTGCTGTGCATGCACTCGGCGCTGCTGGGGGGTTCCGAGCAGATGGCCCTGCTGAGCCACGCTCAGGCAGAAGGCCTGGCGGATGGGAGGCTGGTCTTCCTGCCTTATGACACGCTGCTCTTTGCCCTGCCCTACCACAACCACTCGTACTCGGCCCTGGGGGACAGCGGGCCCCTGCAGGAGGCGTACAATGCAGTGCTCACTGTCACCCTGGAGTCCATCCCTGAAGATGAGGCCTTCACTGCCACCAGAGTGGGAGGAGAGGCAGCTGTCCACCTGGAGCCAGGGCAGGTAGGTGCGCTAGATTCTCGCACACCCGGGAGGCTGGGGTTCTAGGCATGTGTGCACACACTCCTTGCCTGCAGAAGGCCTTCCTGGCCTTGGCTAGAGACCCACCTGGCTCTTTTGTTTCTATCTGTCCATGCAGCGTTCTTGGCTCCTGTCGTCCTTTCGGGTCCTGCTGCGCTTTCTGTTGCACGCTTTCTTTCTCTCCTGAGTGTTCTTGTAGCAAGCTGTGACGCTCAGGAGACAGTGTTGGGAGCACCAGGGTGGGAGTGGGGCATGAAGTGTTGTGAAGTCACCACTGTGAACCTAAAGAGTGTGAGCACTGGGGAGGTGGCTGCTGGCTTGGTTTTGGTTTATGGGGTTCAGCTGAACTCCTTAGTCCCTTGGGATGTCTGCTTCTTGGCCATAAGAAGACAGTGGTGTCTGGAGGCAGGGACAGGATGCAGATGCTGATGGAGGGTCATTCAATCAGTCATTCATCTGAAAAATGTGGAATGAGTCCCTTGTGTGCCCCACCATGCCAGGTGTCAGGAACCTGCCGATGAACAAGACAGATCTGGGCTTCATTCTGTTAGGGGGAGACGAGCAATAACCAAATCACTAGATAAGCAAATTCAAGTGGGACAATGTCGCCAAGAAAACAGAAGAGGATGAAGTGACAGAGAGGCGGGGATGGGCAGTGTAGCCAGATGATGACAGGGTGGCACTCAGGAGGTGGCAGCCGAGCTGAGCTCTGAGTGATTAGGAAGCAGCCTGGTGAGGATATGGATGGAGGGCTTCCAGGTAGCGCCTGCTGGAACCTGGAATTTTGCTTTAGGAGGTTCAAGGTGCCTGCCAGACATCAGAGTGGGTGGTGGCCACAGTGGTGGTGGCCTTGGAGACTGCGAGGCTGCTGGGGTCTGGTAATGTGGGACCACAGAGAGGACCACAGGTGGGGAGAGAGCAGAAATCTAAACAATTGCTACTGGTGGGAGGGCACGGACCCAGAGACGTCTGGGAGCCTGTGCCATGGGGTTATGCAGTTGGGGGACTTTCTCTTCCACAGGTGTCCCCACTTTTTGGAACCATCTATGATGCAATTGTCCTGTTGGCCCATGCCCTGAACCGCTCTGAGAGCCATGGGGCAGGGCTCTCCGGGGCCCATTTAGGGGACTACACAGGAGCTCTTGATGTGGCAGGCTTTAGCCAGAGGATCCGGACGGATGAGAAGGGCAGGAGACTGGCTCAGTACATCATCCTGGACACAGATGGTCAAGGAAGCCAGCTGGTGCCCACCCATGTTCTGGACACAGACACATGGCAAGTGCGACCCCTGGGCAAGACCATACACTTCCCAGGAGGCGCCCCTCCAGTCCATGACTCCAGCTGCTGGTTTGACCCCAATACACTATGCATGAAAGGTAACTCATAATCCACCCACCCACCAGCCACTCATCCGTCTACCATCCACCATCCATCCATCTGTCCACCATCCATCCATCCGTCCATCCGTCCATCCATCCATCCATCCATCCACCCATCTGTCCATCTATCCACCATTCATCCACCCATCCATCTAGCCACCTTCCATCCATCCACTAGCTATCCTTCCATACACCATTAAACCATCCATTCATCACCCATCTATTCATCCATCCATCACCTGTCTACCCATCCACCATCCACCCATCTACCATCCATCTATCCACTAGCCATCCATCCACCCACCATCCATCCCTCATTCATTAAACTTCTCCAGATGAACAGTCTTATACAGGTAGCAGGAGCAGGTGCAAAGAGGGGATATGATACTTCGTTGAGAATACTGAACCAACAGCCCGAAGCACCAGGGGAGACTAAATGAGGTCTCAAGGCTAAAGTACTTATAGAGACATTACCGTCTCTCAGATCTCCTAAAATGTACCACAGTCCTGTGACTAGGCCACTATCCTCCATGGGCACCATGGGAGAACTGAAGTCCAGAAAAGTTTGGTTACTTTCTCAAGGTCACACAGGAAGGCAGAGGCTGAGCACACGTCTTCTTCTTCTTCTTTTTTTTTTTTTTTTTTTGGTACATGGGATGGAACCCAGGGGCACTTTACCTCCGAGCTACATCCCCAGCCCTATTTTTTATTCTTTATTTTGAAACAGGGTCTCACTAAATTGCAGAGGACCTCACTTAGTAGCTGAGACTGGCCGTGAACCTGTGATCCTCCTGTCTCAGCCTCCCAAGTACTGGGATTACAAGTGTGTGGCACACTGTCACGCCCAGCTTGAGCACAGTCTTCTGACTGCGAGTGCAGGATTTGTTTTCCCCCAGACCACTGGGGAGTGTGAGACCAAGAGGCTCACACTGTTCTGATTCCATCCCTAGCATCATCCCTGGTGAGACTGCACTGACATGCTCCTGCCTAGCTACCACCCATAGAGATGGACACACACGCACACACGCACACACGTATGAACAGGTGCACCCACATTCCCTAATGCACATCTAGTTATGGTCACCACCACTGCCAGGCAGCTCGGATTTGGCCAGGCTTGAAGACATACATCTCTACCCTGCCCCAAACATTCTGTGGCTCCAGCCTTCCCCTGACCTGGGCTCCTGACACACTGTAAGGGGGGCTCTTCCGGCAGTCAGCGCCTTCCCACAATGAAACTGGCTGCAAGCAGGTGGTGAGTGGCCTGTTGCAGGGGGGCATGCAAGACGTGGTAGGATAACAATGGATAGGACTACATTTCACCACTTTTTTTTTTTTTTTTTTGCGGTACCGGGGATTGAAGCCAGGGGCGTTCTACCTCCGCGCTACGCCCCCCAGCCCTATTTTTTTATACTTTATTTTGAAATCGGGTCTCATGAGGTTGCGGAGGGCCTCACTAAGGAGAGAGAGAGAAAGAGAGAGAGAGAGAGAGAGAGAGAGAGAGAGAGCTGAGGCTGGCCACAAACCCGGATCCTCTGGTCTCCGCCTCCCAAAGTACTGGGATTACAAGCGTGCGCCACCACGCCTGGCTACATTTCACCACTTTTATCCAGCTCCTGCCTTGTCCAGGTCTGTGTTAGGTGCCAGGGCCACTGAGAGGAGGGAGACACTGGCCCTGCTGGCCAGCAGTTCTCAGTCTAATGGGGAAGGGCCTGACATATGGGCAGAGAAAAAGCCACCTTTCCCTCTAACGTGACCAGGACTGTAAAGGGGTCTGAGCAGGCTCCACAGACCCAAGGCAGGGAGCCCAGGGTGAGGACACAGACAGCGCTGTTGGGAATCACCAGCTGTCATCTACATGTGACTTTCCCAGCCTGGGGCCGCTCTGCGCCTCACCCTGGGGAGGAGGCTGGGCAGGGGCTTGTGTCCCCATTTCCCAGGGGAGAAACCGAGGGAGTGAGTGCAGGAAGGCAGTGAAGGGGGCTCTGCTACTGCAACGTTGCCCGCCATCCCTGTTTCCCCAACAGGTACGCAGTCCCCGGGAAGCCTCCTCGCTCTGGTGCTGGCCTGTGTCCTGGCGCTGGCTGGCGGGGCCCTCGCTTACCTCGTCAGGTGAGAGGTCATCACCTGGGCCTGGCTCTGACCTGGTTCTGCCCCCCCCCCAGCAGTCTGCAGGGGTTTTTCCCAGCCTCTACCTCCCAGGACCTCAGGTTCCCAGCGCTTCTGTCCCTCCACACCCAGGACTTGTCAAGGCCCCGGCTGCCTCCTGAGAAGGTCTGCTTGGACTCCTTCTGTACAATGAGGGGGCTGGCCAGAACCATCCCCCCAGGGACCCCGAAGCTTTGAAAATGTTCTCCCTGGGATGTAAATTCCTCTGTGTTCCTGAATCCAGATACCCCCTGCACCTCTGAAAGAAAGTCAGCCCCCAGCCTCTAGTTACTCCGCAACGCCTCCAGGCACCTTGGGGACACTGAGGCAGGGAAGCAGCAGATGCATCGGGGTCCTGGGAGGTCCCAGGGCTGAGCTGGTGGCCAAGGGGCTCCATGGAGATAGTGCTCAGAGCCCTCCCAGCCCAGTGGGGAGTGGTGGGAGGTGAATTGGAAATAGGGAGAGAACAGGGAGGGCTCTGAGTCAGAGGCAGGTCCCAGGGCCAGCCTGGGGGGGCAACCTTCACAGTACCCTACTGCCCTCACTTTTTCTCCCCTCCAGAATGGGCATCCAGCAGCTGCGGCTGGTGCGGGGGCCCCGCCGGATCCTGCTGACAGCCCAGGAGCTCACCTTCCTCCAGCGGCCCCCCAGCAGATGGGTGGGTGGGGTGGGTGCCGGGTGTGGGGCGCGGGGAAGGCTGCAGACGGAGGCTGGGTCTAGGTCTTGACCATGCCTGCCACCTGCAGAGGCTGCATGCGGACAGTGCAAGCGAATCAAGAAGTGTGGCAGATGGTGGGAGCCCGAGGTCGGTGGCCCAGGGGTCAGCGAGGAGCCTGCCGGCCCCCCAGGAGCCCACCAACGTGGCCCTGTACCAGGTGAGGGCCTTGTCTACCTCCTATACCAAGCCCAGGGCGCTGCAGTCAGTTTGGGAGAAGCTAAGGGAGTCCACAGCCTTTGGGGCCACTGTATGTCCCACTATGGCCACAGAATGGGAAACTGGCTCCACGACTTTCCTGGTTCCTTGGCAAGTGGGCGCGGGCTCCCAGCTCCCAGCCCAGCGTGGTTCATGAGCCGAGCCTGGGGGACTGCCAGCTCCTGTCACTCGGCCCTGGTCCTGCCTGCCCCAGCAAAGTGAGATCCTCGGTCCCCAAGGCCTGATGTGAGAGGACAGCCTCTGGGCAGAGGCTAGGCCACCAGCTGGCGGGGAGGCCGGAGAGTCGGAGGTTAGACCAGTGAGGCTCTAAGGTGGCTGAGGACGCTGCGACTTCTCAAGTGCCGTCCTCAGGGTTGATTTTCTTTCCTGGGGAGCCACGGGAGGCCTGTGCTGTTTCTTTTCCGCCCGGTCCCCTGGGGAATTCCATGTTCTCTTTGAAAGGAGACTTCGATGACGCGCCAAGCATGTTTGGCCTGTTTCTCTGTATCCCCACAGCTGCAGGTGGGGCCGAGGAGGCCAAGCCGCCCATGGTGGGGGGAGAGAGGGCGGGCTCACAGTCAGCGCGGGGCCAGGCCTCCTCCTCTGCCGCCCTCCCCTGGTCCTCTCCTAGAGTGCCTGGGTCACGGCGCCCCAGCCGCACTCACGGGGCTTGGGTGTCACAGGCGCCTGAGCCCCGCAGGGTACAGCTGACCTGAGACCTGGAGCTAACATGCTTCACGTCCACCATCGCATTAGCACCAGAGCTGTGTGCCGGCGCCATCTTCCTCACTTTCCAGATTTGGAAATTGAGGCTCAGAGAACTGAAGTCACCCTCCCTGGGTCACAGAGACACGAAGCGGTGGTTAGGATTGGAGCTCAGGTCCGTCAGCCACAGCCTGGGCCCCGTAACCGTCTAACTGCTGCTCTCACTGGCCACGCTCCACCCGCCTTGGGACACAGAAGCAGCACATTCATGGGAGGAAGCTGAGCTGGGGGAGGTGGAGGGACTTTGCGGAGGTCACATAGCAGGTAAACTCGTGCCTTTCCTTGAACAGGGAGACTGGGTTTGGCTGAAGAAATTTGAAGCTGGCACAGCCCCCGAGCTGCCCCCGAGCTGCCTCAGCCTCCTGAGAAAGGTAGGGCTGCGGAGAGTGAGGAGGGGGGGTAGGGGTGCTGTGCAGGACACCCTTACAGGTCTGGACAGGTCTCCCTCGACACAGGGGCTCTGGCCTCATAAAGGAAGTCCTCCCTGTCATCACGATCATGCCCGTGGCCAGCACCCCAGCTGCAGCTCACACCATTACTGTCACCATCGCATGCCCGCAAATCTAGCATCATGTCACCACTCCAATATGACCCTTATCATAACTGCCAGGGGCACAGTCCCCCTGCAGGGCCAGCCAGCACCCTCCTCCATCCACCTGGCCCTGCGCCTGTTTGATGTATATACATCGAGCATCACTCACGTGCCAGGCAGCGTTCTGGGCTTTGGAGAAGAGAGGTCCTTTCCCTGGGGAGCTTCTGTTCACTTGTCATTGGTAACGACATAAGCAGCTTCACCCAAGATTGGCACCGTCTCAAGAGGCATTGTGAGATGGAGGACAGAGCATAGGAAGACCCCAAACAGACCCAGGGAACACCTGGCTTCCCTGTAAAATGACACCCTGTCCCAGGGGAATTGGGAGGAGTGTGGGGAATGTATGAAATACCTAGAACGTTCCTGGCAAGCGTGTCTCCAATGATTACTGAATTTCTTAGTTTATTCCTTTTTTTTGCAGTACTGGGGATTGAACCCAGGGACATTCTACCTCTGAGCTGCACCCCAGCCCTATTTTATTTTATTTTATTTTTTTATTTTATTTTATTTTATTTTATTATTTTATTTTATTTTATTTTATTTGCTGTACCGGGGATTGAACCCAGGGGCGTTCTACCTCCGCGCTACGCCCCCAGCACTATTTTTTTAGACTTTATTTTGAAACCGGGTCTCACGAAGTTGCGGAGGGCCTCACTAAGGAGAGAGAGAGAGAGAGAGAGAGAGAGAGAGAGAGCTGAGGCTGGCCGCGAACCCGGATCCTCCGGTCTCCACCTCCCAAAGTACTGGGATTACAAGCGTGCGCCACCACGCCCGGCTTTTATTTTTTATTTTAAAACATGGTCTCGCTAGGTTGATGAGTCTCACTACTTGCTGAGGCTGTCCTTGAACCTGTGATTCTCCTGCCTCAACCTCCCAAGTACTGGGATTATAGTCATGTGCCACCATGCCTGGCTTTTGTTACTTTTTTATTCTTATTCCAACACCACCACTATCTGAAATAAAGTCTGGAGAGATTAAGTAACTGGAGGTACAGTTAGGGATTTCCCAGTGGACATCTTGCAACCAATATAAGTAGCTGTTTCTTTTCTTTCCTTCCTTCCTTCCTTTCTTCTTTCCTTCCTTCCTTCCTTCCTTCCTTCCTTTCTTTTTTCTTTTTTTATCGTACTGCGAACCTAGGGGATTTCTATTTCCAAGCTACATCCCCAGCCCTTTTTATTATCTTTTTATTTTGAAACAGTCTTGCTAGGTTACGGAGAGTCTCGCTATTGCTGAGACTGGCTTTGAACCTGCAATCTTCCTGTCTCAGCCTCCCAAGAACTGGGATTATAGGCGTGTGCCACCACACCAGGCTGAGTAGCTGTTTCTTTAAAACAAAAGGCCCTATATGTGATCACACAAGTTTGGAAATTGCTTGGGTTGGTCATAGAACTTCTTAGAACCTTTACAATGCTTTTCTGGCTACCTGCTACCGTGTAACAACTTACCCCAAAATGTAGTGACTTAAAGCAATGACCATTTTACATTTTACAATTTTGTGGGTAAGAAATTTTGGCAGTGCTCAGCTGGGCAATGCTTCTGCTTTGCTTTGTTTGGGAATCACGCAGTGGTGGTTAGTTGGTAAATTGGCTGTCAGAGGTTAGCAAACTCTGGCCCACAGCCTGCTTTTATAAATAAAGTTTTATTGGAACACAGCCATGCTCTTTCCTTTAGGTATTGTCCATGGTGGCTTTTGTGTTACAATAGCAGAGATGAATAGTTGTAACAGAGACTTGCAAAGCCTGAAATGTTTACTGTCTGGACCTTTGCAGAAAACTGCGGATTCTTGGCTTTGCTCCCACGCGTGGTGCCTTGGCAGGGCAGTTGGAAGACTGGGCTCAGCTGGATAGGTCTTCTCTCTTTCTGTAGTCTCAGGGCCTCTCCACGTGATCTCTCCAGTGTGGTGATTGAGGGTGGATGGACTTCTTACCTGATGGGTTGGGCTCCACAAGGGGTGTTCCAAGAGACAGAACACGGAAGCTGCCGGGCTCCTGAGTCCTGAATGCAGAAGCATACCAACCATTTCCACTGTATTCAGTCGGTCACAGTAGTCTCAGCTCCCTTGAACTCTAGGAGAGGGGACAGAGTTCTCCTCTTGATGGCAGGAGTTTCAGAGGATCTGAGGCCACTCCTGACTCCCCACATATGCTAACGTGCTGTGACTCTCTAAGGGGGAGGAGTGTGCAGGTCTCCCCCACTGGTTTGACCCCTGAACTGCCTTTTCAAGGAGCGCCATGCCATCTGTCCTGCTTTGGCAAATGCTAGCGTCCGGTTGGGTTCAAGCTGTCAAGGAGGCTGCTTTTTGCTAATGCCAGATCCCTCTGCTCCTCTTCCTCCCTGCTCAATCCCTTAGTCTCAGGGGAGATAATTTATAGTGTTCAGGCCAATGGATCACCTAGGCTGAGAAACAGGCCTAGATCTCTATCCTGGGAGTTGGCTGTAGCTCATTCACTTATTCATCTATGCTGTTTCCACTCACTGTCCATCCATCCATCCATCCATCCATCCATCCATCCATCTGTCCATCCATCCATCCATCCATCCATCCATCCATCCATCCATCCATCCATCTGTCCATCCATCCATCCGTCCATCCCACATTTCTGATGCTTCTCTGTGCTTATTATTGTGCTGGGTGCTAAGTCCCCAAGAGCTAAATGCAGATTGTCCCTGGTTCAGCCTACAAGTGGCCCCTGAAGGCTGCTAAGGTGCCCGTTGCCCCTGCAGATGCGTGAGATGCGGCATGAGAATGTGGCCGCCTGCCTGGGCTTTTTCGTGGGCTCCGGGGTCAGTGCTCTGGTGTTGGAGCACTGTATCCGGGGCAGCCTGGAGGATCTTCTGCGGAACGAGGCCCTACAGCTGGACTGGACCTTCAAGGCCTCCCTGCTGATGGATTTGATCCGGGTGAGGATTTCCCCTGGAGCCGTGGGGCAATGGGAGGGCGGGGAGGCAGGAGATGCTCCGTCGTGGGCTCTTTCCACTTAGTCTAACTGAGAGATCGAGGGGCGCTGAGGCAGGAAGGCCTTCTGGGCCTGTGGGCTTTCTGAGGTCTGTGGGAATTCCGTGGTCCTTCTCATTCATCACAGAAACCTGATGGTCCCATGTGTGTACCCAGGGTATGCGGTATCTGCACCATCGACACTTCCCCCACGGCCGCCTCAAGTCCCGGAACTGTGTGGTAGACAGACGCTTCGTGCTCAAGGTCACTGACCACGGCTACGCGGGGCTCCTAGATGCTCAGCGGGCGCCTGGACCCCAGCCAGCCCCGGAAGGTCAGCTCCGGGGTGGGTGGGTGCTGTCACTGGCTCCTGAAACCTACCTCTGTTTAAACCAGGTGCTTGTGAGGCAGGGCTGGGTGCGGGGGGAATCTCCAGTCCTCCAGTACTTTCTGTGATGGGACCTTGAGTTGATGGCTTTTCTGCTCAGAAAGAGCCTCAGACTCTTCACCTATGAATCCAGGAGAATAGAGGCACCTTCACCCCCCTCCTTCCCGCGGGCAGCACCTGGCTCTGCTCAGCTCAGCTCGGCGCAGTGGGTGACGGTGTGGCCCTGCCCTGTGATTGCAGAGCTGCTGTGGACGGCTCCTGAGCTGCTGCGGGGGCCTGGGGGGCCCAGGCGGGGCACTCTCAAAGGGGACGTCTTCAGCATGGGCATCATCCTGCAGGAGGTGCTGACGCGCGGCCCACCCTACTGCTCCTTGGGGCTCCCGGCAGAAGGTACGCACCCCTGTCCCTGGCTGGAGTCTCAGACACACACACTTGAAGTCTGACCATGGGAACTGGGTTTCTGTGACTCAAGCCAGGCAGCAACTCTGCCAAAATGGCTGCCGACCAGCTCCAGGGACAGAAGACATTGGTGTCCAGGTGAAAAGTCCAGCCCTTTCCTCTCCCAAGGTCACTGCCACGTCAGCAGGTGCTCATTCCTGAACACATCTCCCCTCTGAGCCCAGCACAGATGCGTGTCTATCTAGACCTCAGTGCTGGATCATTTACTCACTGTGTGACCTCACGCAGATCACTAGCCCTCTCCGAGCCTCAGTTTCCTCACCTTTAAAATAGAGACCCAAGGAAAAAACAAGTGTGCCCGGAACCAGGCCTCATGAGACGTGGCCAGGCTGCTCAGTATTTGGGAGCTGCCGGTGGGGCTCCTTCAAGAGCTTCTCTGTCCCCACACTTTCGGATATACAGGATTATCACACACTTTATCGCCTATAGACATTTTCTCTCTTCCAGCCCCAGTGCAAGGGCCCAACTTCAGAAATGTCCCCTCCTTTTTGTGTTCTCTGGCAGGACTGCCCGGCCCCCAGGCTGCAGTTTCTGCCCAGTCCCAGAGACCTGTCCCCACGGATACCTTGGCCTGCAGCGCAGGGGGAGACAGCTGAGCCCACCATCCTCTCCCATCCCTGATGGCTAATCTTTAACTCAAAGGGGCCCAGCCCGCTCCCTTTCTCCATTGAAGCACTGCAGTGAATATGAGCACTCCAGGCCCAGGCTTCTGAGGTGGGGTGTGGGCAGAAGGCGGGGCTTCATCAGACCATTCCTCCCACACTCCTCAGCCCTCCCCTCCCCACAACTGCCTGCGGAGAGAGGGAAGCACCAGCCAGATGAGGCCTGCAATCCACATCGCCAGCTCGAGGCCCTCGGGCCAGGCTCCATCAGGCTGAGGATGCAGGACGCAGGCCTGGAACCCGCTGGCCACCCTGGGGTGGGGCGGTCAGTCCAAAGCCTGCCGCTTCCCCAGGGTGCGTGTTTTCTAGCCTCAGGGAGTACAGGGCTCAGAGCTTAGGCTACGGGGGATACTGACCTAAGGCCAGCTCCACACCAATTTGCCTTGGGACCTTGAATAAATCCCTTTTACCTCTAGGCCTCAGTTTCCTCATCTGTGAAATGGAGACCATGATGCCTGCCTTGCAGAGTAACCATGAGGATTCAGTGAAACACTTTAGACAAAGGGCCTGGCACACAGTGGCTGCTCACTAAATACCGGCTTGGGTAGCTTCTGGGGTGTACTAAGGGGGTACCTCAAGTTCTCTCCTGACTCTAACGCCTTTTTAAGATTCTGGACGGTAGGGCCCTTTGCAGTTTCCAAGGCTCCTACACATGCAGTGTTCCACTGGACCACCCTGGGAGGTGGGGATGGCCCCCTCTCCAGAGATGATTAAGTGAGGCTGGGGGGGGGGGACCACAGCAGGGAGTGGAGCTGGGATTCAGATGGAAGTCCCCTGATCCAAGCTCTGTTTTCTTAATCTAACATCCCCAGGAGCCATCCCTGGGTCTTCCTCCAGAGCCCATCAGGCCCCCAAGTTGGGTGAGCCAGCTCCTCCAGCCATCAGCACGGCATGGTTGATGGCCCACAGAGACGCACTGGGTATGGACAGCGCGCCTGGCTCAGTGAGGGGGGCATGGGACCAGCCTGGCCCCGGGGCCGTTGGTCCCAGTGTGTCCCCATAGGAGGACACCATTTTAATGTCAAAAAGGCCAGAGCCTCACATGCTACTATTTGTCTTTTATTCTCTGCTGACTGCAAAAATACCCGGTGACCAAATCTGCTCTGAAATCAGCGACGCTTTGAAATAGATTTGTATTTTATTCATCACAACAGCATCTGCAAACTTTGGAAAAATAGCCATACGTGTGCGCACGATGCGTCCTTGGTTCCATCTGCACATAAGCACAGCCGGTTTCTGGAGCCTGTGCTCCTAGGCCCTCAGGGGCTGGCCCTGTGGGCCAGGAACCTCTGGGCAGGCTGAGTGCAAGTCAGCCCAGTCCTAGTGTCTGCTGGGCCCTGTATGGGTCCCCTGCCTCACCCCTAGGAGCCTCAGTTTCCCAGGCTGTAAAATGGGACAGTGACTCCTTCGCTGTCCCCAACAAGGGGGTTAACAAAGGGGGATGAGAGAGGGACTGAAATCCAGAAAGAGGCTTCTCCTCACTGGCTTCAGGGGCTCCGACCTCCATAAGAGGAGGATCCCAGCCCCCCTCAGAGGAGGGTAACTGCTATGTCTCATAATGACCCCATGAGGTGTGTAGTATTGTGTGACCATTTTACAGGTGAGGAAACCGAGGCTCAGAGAGGTGATATAACTTGTCCAGAATGTCAGTGTAACTCGGCTGACCCCAGAGCCTAGGCTTGGTGGCCTGCCCTTCTTCCCACTCCACCTTAGGCTCCCCAGTTCCCCAAGAGCTTCCAGGGGCGACGATCCAAGCACATCTGTGGGCTCGCTGGCAGCTGAGCAGTGGCAGTTGTTGTGGGCCTGGGGTGGGGAAGCCTGCCATGTGCCTGGCACCCAACGTCAGTCCCTCCCACCTCCCTCAGCTCCCGCCTCAGGAACGAGCTTTAAAAAGCTCATTTCCTGCCCTGTATTGGGGATGGAACCCAGGGGCGCTCTACCACTCAGCTATATCTACAGCCTGTTTTATTTATTTTAAGACAGGATCTTGCTTGAGTTGCCCAGGCTGGCCTCACACTTGCAATCCTCTTTCCTCAGCCTCCTGAGTTGCTGAGATTTCAGACATGTGCCACTGAATCTAGTTTACTAAGCCCATTTCATAGATGGGGAGACTGAGGCTGAGAGAGGTCACTGTCTTCTCCACTTTCTTATCAAGAGGTGGTGGCAGATCTAGAATTCAAACCCAGATCTCCTGGGTCCTGGTCTGAGACCTGTCCCCTGGCTACACCCTGGGGCAATCTCAGGAAAGTAGCAAGGGTATGGCCAGTCCTGGGGGTGAGGGGCCTGATATCCCACCCACTTAGGTCCACCCTGCCCCCTCTGAGCTCCCTCCTTCCAGCCCTCAGGGCACCTCAGGTCATGGCCCCATGTGGTATTTGTTGCAGAAATCATCAAGAAGGTGGCATCTCCCCCGCCCCTGTGCCGGCCACTGGTGTCCCCTGACCACGGGCCGCCCGAGTGCATCCAGCTGATGAAGCAGTGCTGGGAGGAGGCGCCGGACGACAGACCAAGCATGGACCAGATTTATGCCCAGGTCAGAGCTCCCTGGGAGAGGAGGGCCCCCATGAGCAATGGCCCATCTGGGCCCGGGTCAGCCTGGTGCGAGCCCCATCCCATGCCTGGGGCCTAGAAATGCAGTCTGGGACACAGGCCAGCACTGCCAGCCCTGAGGTCCACCCTCCAAGGACAGCTGTCTCAGAACCATGCACCCTGGGGACCTTTATCAGTGCCCCCCTGCAGCCCAGCCCCCACTGAGAGCCCCTTCAACTTCCTGGAAGCCCTCTGAGGAAGCAGGTTATTACCTTGGCTTTGCAGGAGAGAAATGAGGCAGGGAGAGGTGAGAGCACTCCCAAAGTATCTGAACGAGTGGGGGTGGGGCTGGGCTGAAGACCCAGGTGAGTCTGTCCTGGACCGGGCCTCCCGGTGCCGAGCGGACAGGCCACTTGCAACTGGGAGACAGTGCTGCTTCCCAAGTCAGGGAGGGGAAGGTGAGGGGGGCCCTGGGGTCCCCCACCTGCCTTGAGACTGTAGTGGGAGGCGTTAGGCAAGTCTGTACCAGCCATCGGGGAGGCGGTGGGGTGTGTGGGCCTGATCAAGCAGGCCGGTGGCTCCCCCAGGACTAACCCATCAAGCCTGGGGTGACATCTTTGCTTCCCTTCCCTCCCTCCACCACCCGGCCACAGTGGCAGGTTGCCCGGGTGAGGCTCAGCGAGTGGAAGGAGCATCAGACAGATGAGGTGGAGCAGAGGCAGTGGGAAAATGGGGGAGCAGCCCTCGGCCTTCAGAAGCTCCCCACAGTCCTCCCCACAAGCTCTGGCCTTGGGGCCGGTGCCCATCCGCAGATGGGGAATCTGGACCTTAGAGTAATTGAGCTGTAATAGTCACTGCGAGTGTGGGTGGCCGAGTCAGGATGAGCAGCAGTTCCTAAAACAGCAGTCTAGAATCTTCCCAGGGGAACAGAGAGCACCATGGCCAGGGAAGCAGGGCCAGGGGTGCTGGCCCCAAGTGAGGGTGACTGTGGCGAGTCCTGTACCTAAGGCTGTGGCAAAGGCTGAGATGGGCACACACCGTGTTCAGCATGACGGTCGGAATCGCACCCCAGGTGGGAGTGGCCAAGGGCCGGATGTCTGGATCACACCTGTGCTGACACTTGCCTACTATTTCATCCTCGCAAAATCAATTGCTCTGCCGAACCTCAGCCTCCTTAGATGTTGCCTTGCCTAACTCTCCAGCTAGCTGTGACCATCAAGTGAGGTAACTAATTTTTAAAAAGTGGTTCTCTGAGGAGCAGCAAGTGAGTAAGAGCACTGACCTACAGTGACCTTCAGCACTGACCTTGAATTCAAAATCCTGGGTTTATGTTCATTTCACATGGTTCTGGGAGTACGAGCCAATGCAATCCATCAAGAAAGTGATTATTGGGAAGGAAGAAGAAAATGATTGCTATTTGCAGATCCTATGACTTCATTCCTAGGCAATTCAAGGGGAACAAGGGGAAACCAATTCCAGATGATTAAATAAATTCAGAGGGGTGAGCAGTACATGCCTATAATCCCAGTACTTGGGAGGCTGAGACAGGAAGATAGCATGTTTGAGGCCAGTGTGCAGTAACTTAGTGAGAGGTGTAGTTCAGAGGAAGAAAGCCCCTGGGTTCAATTCCTAGTACAAAAAAAAAATTAATGGGGTGGTTGATGATAAAATTAATGTGTGAAAGACTTCAGTTTGAAACTCAGTTCCACCACTGTGTGCCCCTGACGAGTTATTTCACCTCTCAGATCCTTTGTTTCCTCACTCACACATGGTGGCCCACCTTGCAGAGGTGGTCAGCTTCATGACCTTGCTGGTATCTCAAGGTCAGCAGCTGTCCGACCCCTCTGAAGGACCTCTAAATGCTGTGCCTTTGCTTTTAATGGGAAATACAAAATAGGGGTGGCTGCCACGCCCAGCTTTGCAAACATTTGTCTGAAAGAAGTATTAATGGAGGTTGAATGTGAAAACCTACACACACACACACACACACACACACACACACACACACACACGTTTAAGCTGCTGGATTTAGACAAGAATGGACGCCTTCACTTTGACCATCATTGATCTGACCATCATCTCCTACTAACTCCACTTGGGGAAGGTGCAAACCACATTGGGGAAGGTTCTAGTAAATCTCCCTAGGAAGCCTGCTGCCACATTTCCTGTAAGTTTGTCACTGAAGGTGCAGTTTATGGCCACACAGTGTCCTCCTATGAAGACCCAAGAGGTACTTCTCTTTGCTCGGTAGTTCTTGTGTTCTTTCCAGCACCTAGTTTAATGTTCCGTTGTCTTGAGGACTCCACGGATGTATAACCCATGTACAATCGTTATACATGAAAGAACCACTTTTTAAAAATTAGTTACCTCACTTGATGGTCACAGCTAGCTGGAGAGTTAAGTCAGGCAACATCTAAGGAGGCTGAGGTTCGGCAGAGCAATTGATTTTGCCAGGATGAAATAGTAGGTAAGTGTCGGCACAGGTGTGAATCCAGACATCCGGCCCTTGGCCACTCCCACCTGGGGTGCGATTCCCACCATCATACTGAACACGGTGTGTGCTCATCTGTATTTCCCTCTTTGCTCTGTTGCTAGGAAGCTCATATCAAAATGGTGATCAAATTTATCAAGCATTTTATTTATTTATTTTGCGGTACTGGGGATTGAACCCAGGGGCATTCTACCTCCAGGCTCCACCCCCAGCCCTATTTTTTTATTCTTTTTTTTTAAATTAATTTATTTAGTTTTTTGCGGTACCGGGGATTGAACCCAGGGGCGTTCTACCTCCGAGCTACACCCCTGGCCCTATTTTTTATACTTTATTTTGAAACCAGGTCTCACGAAGTTGCGGAGGCCTCACTAGGTAGAGAGAGAGAGAGAGAGAGAGAGAGAGCTGAGGCTGGCCGCGAACCCGGATCCTCCAGTCTCCGCCTCCCACTGGGATTACAAGCGTGCGCCACCACGCCCGGCTATTCTTTATTTTGAAACAGGGTCTCACTAAGTTGCGGAGGGCCTCACTAAGTAGCTGAGGCTGGCCACGAACCCAGATCCTCTGGTTTCAGCCTCCCAAGTACTGGGATTACAAGTGTATGCCACCACACCCGGCTTATCAAGCATTTTAGATCTCACTATTGGATTAATCTTTTTATATTTTATTTTATTTTGGTTCTGGGGATTGAACCCAGGGACATTCTACCTCTGAGCTACACCTCCAGCCCTATTTTTTATTCTTTATTTTGAAATAGGGTCTCACTAGGTTGCGGAGGGCCTAAGTAGCTGAGGCTGGCCGCAAACCTGTGATCCTCCTGTCTCAGCCTCCCAACTACTGGGATTACAAGCATGTGCCACCACACCCAGCTCTAATCTTTTTATTTTTTAGACCTCTGGCCTCTCCTTTGGTCCTAATGTCCCCACATAATTAGTATTTTATTTTATGGTACCACTTTTACTTTTTCTTGGTCCCTAATTTTTGGAATAAGGAGAGGAATAGAGAGGAAGAAATAGAGACACATCATATATGTACTTGGGATTGAACCCAGGGGCATTCTACCTCCAAGCTATACCCTCAAACCTTTTTTTTTTTTTTTTTTTTTTTTAGTTTTGAAACAGGGTCTCACTAAATTGCTAAGGGTCTTGCTAAGTTGCTGAGGCTGGCCTTGAACCTGCAATCCTCCTGTCTTAGCCTCCCAACTACTGGGATTATAGGTGTGCACTACCATGCCTGGCTATAACCTGCATATATGTGATCTATCCTCATCCATCCACGTATCCACCCATCCATTCTTCCTTTCTCCCATCCCCCCTTCCCATCTCTGTCAGAACAGTGAGTAGTGTTTGTTAATGGTAGTGTCATGCTGTGCTTGGGCTCCTTTGCAAAGTCCCCTTCCTGCCTGCCCACTCCACACAGGATTTTCTCTTGTCAGAGCCCCCTGTCTACTTACATATCAGCCTGCCACCACAATCCATCTCCCCTAGGCAGGGACTTTGTCGGGCACATTCCTGTGGCCTCGGACTCCCAAGCTGAGGGCCAGGTGCAAGATATTCACAGATGATTAAGGTTTGTTCCATCTTCAGTTCAAGAGCATCAATCAAGGCAAGAAGACCAGTGTTGCCGACTCCATGCTGCGGATGCTGGAGAAGTATTCCCAGAGCCTGGAGGATCTGGTCCAGGAGCGCACCGAGGAGCTGGAGCTGGAGAGGCGGAAGACGGAAAGGTTGCTGTCCCAGATGCTGCCTCCGTGAGTGGCCCGGGGTTCGAGTGAGCCTCTAGCCTCAGCTCCGAGCTTGGGCTCTGGAGCATAATAGGTGCTCAGAAAACCTGGGTCCCGTGAACGCACTCACTTCATTCATTCCTGTTTATTTATCCCACATATTTTTATTGGCCTTCACCGTGTGTGAGGCACTGCGCTGGGCACGCAGGTGTTGGATGTCTGCTCTCCCACACGTTTGGGAGCAAGGAGCGGGCACGGTGCTCTTATCTCACTTCAGAGAAGGACAGGTATTTGCCCCAGGGCAGCCAGCACACCAGCGGACCTGTCCCACATCCCCTCATGTCAACCAAGGTTTTCCCCCCAAATATCCCTCTCTACCCCCCAAACTGTGAAAAGGGGTTCTCTGCCTTGTGACCCTGGTCCCTCCTATCCCTTCAGGTCTGTGGCTGAAGCTCTGAAAATGGGAGTAACTGTGGAACCAGAGTACTTTGACCAAGTTACCATATACTTCAGTGACATCGTGGGCTTCACCACCATCTCGGCCCTGAGTGAACCCATTGAGGTGGTAGGCTTGCTCAATGACCTCTACACACTGTTCGATGCTGTTCTGGGAAGTCATGATGTATATAAGGTGAGAACAGCAGGAGGCTGGAATTCTAACCCTCTCATTACTACAGAGTCTGTTTGCACATTTCCTTCCATTCATCCATTTATGTGTATTGGTTAGCTATTGCTGTGTAACAAAGCCCAGTAGTGTAAAATGCTAAGAATTTGTTATTGCTCACAAGCCTATGAGTCAGCTGGAAGCTTCTTCTAGACTCATACATTGGTCAGCTGTGGTGAGGTGGGCGGCTCTGCTGATCTTAGCCGGGTTCTCCGCACCTCGGGAGCCTCGGCTGGGAGAACTTGGTTCTGGTCCACACAGTCTCTCATCCTCCATCAGGCTAGCCTTGGATTGTTTACATGCTGTGGCCAGGTTCTGCGAGAGATGCAGAGGCACATGAACCTCTTGAGCTCTAACTGGGATCAGGCACTATTTGATCTCTGAAGTATTCCATTGGTCAAAGGCAAAGACCTGCTCAGATTCAAGAGGCAAGGAAGTAAAATTGACATTTGGTGGGAGAAGCTGCAGATAGATGTGGATCCAGAGAGGGGTGGAGAGCAGGGCGGGGGGCATTTTGCACTTATTTGGCCATGGTGTTGGCTTGTCCATTGTCCATCTGTACTCGTCACCGTTTTCACAGCCATAATCTAAAAGAATTGACCACATAACTTGAGGAAGGAAGACTTATTAGCTTACGGTTTTCCTTGGAGACATTGGGGTTCATCCATGTGAGGCTGGCGACTGCGGATCTCAGGGCATGGCAGTGGCAGAGAGCAGAGAGAGGGAGAGCACAAGGCTTTGCTTCTCATATCATGGAGGCTGGAGGCAAGAGAGAGATAGGAGGAGGAACCATATATAATCCCCAAGGTCGCACCCCCAGGCTGAAAGGGGTGCTTGGGACGAAGTGTCGGAGAACACCACTCACTCTCTGAGGTCCAGGCAGTCTGCTAATATCATTTATAGTATTTCTTTTTTTTTTTTTTTTGCGGTACCGGGGATTGAACCCAGGGGCGTTCTACTTCCGCGCTACACCCCCGGCCCTATTTTTTATACTTTATTTTGAAACCGGGTCTCACGAA
>PVJS01029686.1:0-24607 GCA_004027185.1 Glis glis
AATCCCCGGTACCGCCAAAAAAAAAAAAAAAAAAAAGTCAGTATCACCCTGACACCACACACAGACATCACAGGAGAGGAAAATAATAGATATCCTTCATAAATACAAATGAAAACATCTACAACAAAAATATTAACAAGCCCAATCCAACATGACCAAGTAGAATTGATCCCTGGAATGCCAGGTTGGGTTAACATCCAAAAATCAATTAATGTAATGTACCATGATAAAGGATAAAAAAACACTCAAGAAGAAACACAGAAAAAGCACTTAATATTCAAAACCCATTAAGGACAAAAATCCAACAAATTGGAACAGTAGGAAATTTCCTCAACTGCGTAAATGGCATCTACTAAAAACTGTAATCAAACTTAAAAAGTAAAAGATAAACACTTTACCCCCAGGATCAAGAACATAGCACTGGAGGTTCTATCCAGTGCAATCGCGCAAGAAATAAAAGATATCCAGATTAGAAAAATTCTATTTATTCTCAGGTGGTATGATCTTGTATACAGAAAATCCTAAGATTTCACCCTAAACCATTACAACTAATAAATGACAACAGTGAGGCTGTAGGATAGCAAATCAATATACAAAACTGTGTTTCTATAAGCAAACAAATAACCCCAAAATAAAACTAGATCCTAATTCCATTCACAATAGCATCAAAAACTAGACACTTAAAAGCCAGGTGTGGTGGCTCAGGCCTGTAATCCTAGAACTTGGGGAGGCTGAGACAGGAGAGTCCTGGGTTCAAAGCCAGCCTCCGCAATCTATCAAGACAAAAGAAAGGGGGGGTAAAGTCCCAGAATACCTGTGGGTTCAATCCCCAGTACAAAAAAAAAAAAACAACTTAAAAATAAATTCAGCTGAGCGTGCTGGCACACGCCTGTAATCCCAGTACAAAAATAAATGAATGGTTAGTAAGCATATAAAAGATGCTCAAGATAATGACTCATTAGGGAAATAAAAAATAAAACCACAATGAAATGGATACCATTTCATGCCCACTAGAATTAAATGAGACAGACAACAACAAATGTCAATAAGGATCCAGGCGTGGTGGTGCATGTCTATACCAGTACTTGGGAAGCTGTCACAGGTTCGAAGCCAGCCTCAGCAACTTAGTGAGATCCTATTTCAAATAAAAAATAAAATGGGGCTAGAGGTGTAACTCAGAGGTAGAACACTCCTGGGTCCCAGAACCAGTACCACAAGTCAATAAGGAAGTAGAGAAACTGGAATCCGCATACACTGCTGGTGAGAATGAACCAATTTGCAAAATAGCTTGATAGCGTCTCAAAAACCTTAACATAAATCTAATATACAATCCAGCAATTCTACTCCTAGAGAAATTGAGAGAGAAAAAAAAAGTCCACAGAAAGACTTGCATGCAAATGTTTATAGCGGCATTATTTCTAATGGCCAAAAGCTATAACCAACAAATGTCCATCAACTGTGAGTGGAAGGACAAAATGTGGTAAATTCATAAAATGGAAGACAATTTAACAATAAAAAGGAAAAATGTTGCCGAGCATGGTGGCACACGCCCGTAATCCCAGTTCTTGGGAGGCTGAGACAGGAGGATCACAGGTTCGAGGCCAACCTCAGCAACATAGTGAGACCCTGTTTCAAAATAAAAAGGGCCGGGAGTAAAATGTCCCTGGGTTCAATCCACGTTACCCTTCTCCAAAAAAAAAAAAAAGAACTCAGTGAAGTTTTTTTTTCCTTTCCTCCTAAGTCTAGACATTTTTGTTTCTTTGTGTGGTACTAGGGATTGAACCCAGGGGAGTTCTACCACTGAGCTACTCCCCCAGCCCTATTTTATTTTTTATTTGAAACAAGGTCTCACTAAATTGCTGAGGCTGGCTGCAAACCTGCAATCCTCCTATCGAAGCCTCCCAAGTACTGGGATTACAGGAGTGCGCCACCACACCTGGCTCTAAGACTGGACTTTAAACAACTGGTAATAAAAAAAACAGAGTTCTTAATAAGGCACTCCATACGTGATTAATGAATAAAAAATGAAAAAAAAATTACCAAACAGGTCACTGGCTTTTTTTTAAAGGACAGTCTAACATATGTCTGACTCCTGATGGAGAAAAGGTCCATAGTGATACAACCAAGATAGGCTGGCATGTGCATTTAAACACGCATTAGCTGTGTGGTATCAGAAAACTCATTAAACCATGCTAAGTTTACATTTCTGTGTGTAGAGAAGTTATTTTGAGTGCTCAACATACTGAGTATCAAATACGCAGTACAGCTGATCATGATCCAGGAATTGATGGCTGGTGGCAGCAGTGAAGTAGTATTAACAACAGAAGCTATATTAGGGGGAGCCCAATATATATATTTGGTAAGTTTCTTGCAACAAAATGTCTTTAGGGCTTTTGTGGGGACACTGTTAGAAACCAGTCACCACACCTCTATTTTCTCTAATTTAAGACTAAGGCATAGAAGAACCCTTTTCACAGCGAAGCAGGCTGAGCTGAGAGAAAGCTCTACTGCTGCAGACATGAAGATCCTCAGGAATGGCATGTATGATATGTGTACTCTATGCAGTAAAAGTAATCCAATGCAAATGTCCAGAAAAAATTGCTTAAATAAGGTAAATTGTTTAAAAGGAAAAATGTTAAACATAAATCTATTCAGGCAGCAAGTTATTAAAACAAGAAATAATACACCAATAATTATTTCCTACTTAACAAGGAAAACATGAATTAAGAAGCATTTCATTCAATTACTGATATACTGGAAAGAGAAAACGCATCATGAATATAACAAGTAGCATTTCCAGCTCTATTTTCATGTCAAGAGCTACAGCATTTTAATTTAGGAGTTGAAAAACTATGGCCCACAGGATAAATCTGGCCTGCAACCCATTTTTGTAAATAAAGTTTTATTAGAAGATAGCTACACACTCATTTATATTTTGTCTGTGGCTGCTTCCACGTTTCAACAGCAAAATTAAATATTCACTAGAGACCATCTGGCCCTCAAAACCTAAAATATTTACTATCTAGCTCTTAAAAAAAAACTTTGCATATTTAGTTCATTTAGTACTTTGTATGGGATGGCACTATTCATATGCTTAAACTAAGAAATTACACAGTAGTATTTCTGCATCTGATAATGCACTGGTTGAACATGATGTTGACAGGATACACACTGAAACTGCATGCTTTAGAGTCATCTGAGACAACCTGGGAAAGATATTTAAGTTCTGAGACTCAGATTCCTTGTATCTGTAACACGGAGATAATGCCTACATCTTCCAAAGCTGTATGTACAGGACCCAAAACCATTAACACTAGCAGGTCAATATTAAGTTAATTTAATGTTAATTCCTCCCTTCTATCCACATATCAAACTGGAACTTTCACACTCCCTCTCCTGGTTTTGCATTAGCCACCAATCTTTAAAGCCAGGCATTCTGTCTTCAGGAAACAGTACTATACAACATACACCATGCTCACCGTGGACCTACCAATCAAGAATGTCCCTGCAAGCTTTCTAAACTTCAGAGTACACCAACGAGCAACTATATATATGTATATCTTATAGTTTTGCCTTCAAACTCACCTCTCACAAAGATAGCAGTCATTTCTAGAATAGTAATTCTACTCCTCACACTCTTCAGACTTTTCTTGACTTTTATATATCAATTTCCAAATGAAAGCATCCTAATTGTTTTTAACTAGTCCTCACTTTGGAGTCCATAAAGTCTATTTAAACTTGCTGGCTAAAAACAGACTCTTCTAGGTAAAGCTGCTGGCCAGCCATGCTGAACTACTCAGGATAGTACTGATTTAGGCCTAACCTCACAGAATAATTCAACTTTCCCATCTGAGAAATCAATCAATACCTCAAAATCCAAACTTCATATACAACTGGGGAAGGGAAGTGTGCACCATGTTTCTGTGATAAAAATCATCTCCCACCCCATGAAAGATTTAGAGATTTGCCACTCAAAATGAACTTTCAACTCAGTCTTACAGCCTTGTTGCTTGGAATCCTCTTTTCCTAGGATCCTCATTTTCTAGAATCTAAACAGTAACATTTTTAAAAATCCCATACATAAGAAAACCTAAATATATGATAAGGAAATATATATCTGATCATTAGCATACTATGTAGTGTAAGAGTATATTTACAAATACTTAAGAATCTGGCAAAATTTTTTAAATAAAATGCTTTATGTGAAAAAGCAAGATATTAATTAACCATATATAGGGAGGAGAGGGAATCTGAAAATAAATAAAACAAAATAATAATTGTGTTGGTATTTCAGGTGTTGACACTAGGTGAATAAATTATTTTTCTCTGTGTTCTCCAGTTTCACTGCAATGAACCTGCACTGTGTTTATGATGAAAGACTCCCACCGCTGAAGAACAAAATGTTCATCCTAAAGCTGAAGTGAATATACAGGGGGTGTACCCAAATGCTAATCAATCCCAATTTCTATACTAGCTACAGGCACAGCCTGAACAACATGAGGTATTGACAGAAGGCACAGAACACCCAGGACACTTCTAGGATAAAGGGATTGTCCTTTGCTCATGCAAAGTACTTGTAATGTCATCGGTGGCAAGAGATTTCTAGAGTTCAAGGTGGTGTTAGAGTAATGGTTCTTACCCAGGTTTAAGCTTGAAGAGGATCCATGTGAAGAGAGGGAAGGAGGTGGTGTCTGTGAATGTCCTGGTCCCTGACTAGGGAGAGGCATGCCCACGGGTCCAGGAGAGGAGGAAAAGCTAAGGCCGTTATAAAAACTGTGTCCAATGGGGGTCAAGCTGCTCGATGTCCTCTTATAAAGGTCACTGCTGCCAGTCAGGGAGTCACGGCGGGAGCCACTGCCAGTGTTGGAGTTTGCAACTAAAATGGAATTAAAACAATGCAGATAAGAACAGGCCTGTTCTTCGAAGAACAAGCCCAGTGACCTGTTCCTAACACTTTGATCCAGACTCCTTACCACCGCAAATTTGTCAGCAGAGACAGCCTAACTGTTAATGTAGCAGTTCTAGGGACAGATAAAAGTAATAAAGAGGACATGGCTCAGGTTAACATGAAACTTTTGTTCAACGACATCACACGTATTTGCCAAATTTACCTTCCTTTGGTGTCATATATTATGGGATGTGGGCGGGTTAAAAAGCTCTGACGGCCACATGACTTATAGGATAAGGTGAAAGAAAATGGACTAGAAAGAATGCCTTTCATCAACTCAAAGGTTCTAGTAGAAAAATGGAATACAGAAAAAAAGATCTGTAAATGGGGTACTGCCCCGCTACACAAGACTTACATATGAAAGCCTGTTTTCTCAGTGGGCTCATTCAAGAGTTACTACTAGCCTCTGATTCCAATTAGGATACTTTCTCTCAAACATGCCCTTCTGTTTTGAGATCATATTGTTTTGTAACCCCTGCAGTTATCCCATTGTTCACCAGACTACATTCCTGCTTCTCTCCCAGCAAAACATTAAAAATACCTAGGTCTAATATCCTTCCTCCCAATTTTCCACAATGTCTACCTTACTGTTGTTCAAAAGACTGGAGAAACCTCTTAACTCTTTATGGTCTGCAAGCCAAGCACTGGGCACAGTCTCATTTGTGGAGTGCACAGCCTTCTCTGATCATTGGTAAGTCCTCCATCCCTCAGTTTTTAACATCCACATTTCGATAGTGCCCTCCACATTTTTCCCAATGCCTGCAAAAATCTCCTCTGGTTTTCAAGTCCCTGAAATAAATTGGCTATGTGAGTGTAAATAAGTTGCAACATGAGCAAGGACCTGAAATAGGTCCCAGCTGTATAATAGTCCATCATCTCAAAGATTACGTGGGCTGGTTGGATTCCCACAAGGCTCAGTCCAGATCTGCCTGTGGTATCTGTCCAGGGTTCCATGCATTGTCAGGGTTCCAGAAAGATTGCAAAAAATAATTAAATTTTAGTTTTAATAGCATATCAATGTGATTTCTACCTGCTGTTCCAAACCCTCCAAGAGCTGATCCCAGGGTGGCGCCGAGAGAACTGCTACTTCCAAATCCCAAGGAGGTGTTGGCCGGCTGGGCAGAGCCCTGGGAGAAGAGGGAGCTGCTCTGGGAGTTGCTGCTCAGAGAGTTGTTGCCATAGAAAGAGCTGGATGCCAGGTTGTTACTGGGTTGCTGCTGGGGCTGGGGCTGAGGCTGCTGGGTTCCTAAAGGGCGAAATGGTCCATTTGTTGTTCCAGCAAGACCACCAGCTGCTCCATTTGCTGAAGCTGCGGCTGCTGCAACAGCTATGAAGAAGAAGGCAAACCATTTGGCTATGAAAGGGATTGGCCACATTTCCAAACTACATTTTTATCCACTTTTAAACCTTTTAATGCTGCCTATCTTTTCACAGCAGACACAAACTTTGTAAAGAACTATATAAACCTGTCTTTGATCCCTTCATCTGAAGCTTCTACTTCTACTTTCTATTTTTACTTTTGATTTGAAGTCGGAATACCGAGGGAGCAAGCTCACTATGTTGGCAGCTTATATCTGTGGTTTAAAACAGATACAAACATCAAATATACCCACTAAATACAACTACTTCTAAAATCTCAAATTCCACACATATCCATGGTAAGATTTTTTTTTCCCCAAAAAAGCATGTCACAAATATGCTAAAGTCCCTCAAATTCCTATTTTATTTGTTTGTTTCTTTTTTTTGTTTTGCGGTACTGGGGATTGAACCCAGGGGCATTCTACCTCCGAGCTATACGCCCAGCCCTATTTTTTTATTCTTTATTTTGAAACAGGTCTCACTAAGTTGCAGAGGGCCTCACTAATTAGCTGAGGCTCGCCGTGAACCCATATCGTCCGGTCTTAGCCTCCCAAGTACTGGGAGCAACACCAGGTCCGGCTTTGTTTCTTTGTTTTTTATGTGTGTGGTACTGAGGATGGAACCCAGGGGCCTTCTACCTCTGGGCTACACCCCCAGTTCTATTTTATTATTTTATTTGGAAACAGAGTCTTGCTAAATTGCCGAGAGCCTCACTAAGTTGTTGAGGCTGGCTTTGAACCTGCGATCCTCCTGTCTCAGCCTCCCAAGTACTGGGATTACAAGCATATGCCACCACGCCTGGCACGAATTCCTATTTTAGCATTCTGCCTTCTCCTAGATATTCCCTCTACTGTTCCCAATTTTTTAAAAAATGTAAAAAAACTATCACTCCCCCAAACAAATGTATTTTTCTATCAGTTCTTTTTTTTTTTTAAACTGGGGATTGAGCCCAGGGGCATTCTACCTCTCAGCTACACCCCCAGCCCTATTTTTTATTCTTTATTTTGAAACAGGGTCTCACTAAGTTGCGGAGGGCCTCACTAAGTAGCTGAGGCAGGCTGCGAACCCGGATCATTCGGTCTCTGCTTCCCGAGTACTGGGATTACAAGCATATGCCGGCACACCCGGCTCTCCCCATCAGTTCTTACTACGTTTTCCCACTTCCTCCATCTCTGCCCCATGCCAACCCCTACCCCAAAATTATCTGAAAAATAATGACTTGGGTATCTGTGATGTTAGCCTTGCAATTCTGCCAACATTGCCATTTTGTATGAGTAATCCAACTTCCTATGTTCTCAATGGAGCCAGTCCTTGCTGCAGCCAGATGGTGCATGCCCTCAACAAAATGAGAATCCACCGAGGTCACTTGTTGCTTCTGATTCTCTCTTTGAAATATTACAGGGTAGAAGTGCTATACTGAAAATTATCATATAAAGCACATTGCACCATACTTTAAGAACATCATCATTAGCCCATCCCCCCGCCCCTGCAATCTCTGACAGAAGTCCACTAGGTTGAAGCTCACCTGCTTGTGCAGCTGAGGAACTGATGATGACTGGGGCGGGGGCTACAAGCCGAACAGGAGCTCCAATACCATTTCTTGCTCCTGCATTCACCACGAGGGCACCAGTTTGGTCATAGTAAGCAGCAGGAGCCAGAACTGGATAACCTAGGAATATCAACCAGCATATAAAGAGATATTCTGTAGTCCCCCCTTATCCGCAGCTTCAGTCACCCAGACAACCACAGAGCAAAAATATTAAATGGAAATTCCAAAGATAAAACAATTCATAAGTTTGAAATCGCATGCTGTTCTGAGTGGCATGGTGAAATCTCACATGTTCTGCTCCATCTGCCTGGGATGGAAATAATCCCTTTGCCCAGCATATCTGTGCTATAAATGCTACCCACCCATTAGTCAGTAGCCATCTCGGGTACCAGATTGCCTCAGTTAGCAAATCAACCTTGGTACTGCAGTGCTTATGATCAAGTAACCCTTATTTTACTTTATAATGGTCCCAAAGCATAAGAGTAGTGATGCAGTGAATTAGACATGCCAAAGAAGCCATTACGCTAAGTGAAAAAGTGAAAATTTTGATAAAATAAAATTCATATGCTGAGGTTGTTAAAATCTATACTAAGTTATGGCTATTGATCTCTTAGTGTGCCTATTTTACAAATTAAGCTTTATCGTAGGTATATATGTATAGGAAGAAAACATAGTATATGTAGGCTTAGGTACTATTCACTAGGGTTTTAGAATCCCCACAGATGAAAGGAAACGAACTGTCTAAACAAATGTCTCCAGGGCACCAGCATATTGCAAAGAGTCACAAGCCCAGTGTGGGGATCAGGTAGACCTAGATTTATATCCTGGCCCTGCCACTTAAATAGCTGAATGGCCCTCGATGTCCAGGAATCCATTTCCTGGTCTGTAAAAGAAAGATAATAACAGTACCATCTATCTCATAAAATTCTGCGAAGACTGAGTTAAAGAGGAATGTGAAGGCTCTAGTGTGATGTTTGGCACATATTAAGTGCACAGTAAGCAATAATGTTATTTATCCTTTGCTGATAGTTAGAAAGATAAATTGATATGATAAGGAATACCTGTGCTATCACCACCAATCATATACTAACAATTTTTTTGTTTTCCTCACTACCCAAATAATAGAAGCTATAATGATTACAACGATCATAGAATTTTCATACCATATAACTGTCTAAGCACCAATATCCTGAAAATTAGCATAAAAAACTGAGGCAGGCTTCAATTGACAGAATCTTTCAATACTTTGTAAGATAAAATCTCCAAATCCTAATTTGAGCCATGAGTGACTGCAGGTGACTTCCTAATAAAGCATAAAGCCTAAGTAACTAGCCAGGTGTGGTGGTGCATGCTTATAATCCTAGTACTTGGGAGGCTGAGACAGGAAGATCACAGGTTTGAGGATGGCCTCAATTAAGTAGTGAGACTCTCATTACCTAGTGAGACTCTGTTTCAAAATAAAAATAAAATAGGGCTGGGGGTGTAGCTCGGAGGTAGAATGCCCCTGGGTTCAATCCCTAATGCCAAAAAAAAAAAAAAAGCCTAAGTAACTAAGAAAACAAATGAAGCAAGTTAACTTTATTCACTGAATTCATAAATAGATCAGTAATTTTGGCTTTGGTTCAGCCAGTGAAGTTCCATAAAATTAAGATAGGGTCTAACAAAGACCTATTCCAAATGAATATCAAACTACATCCAACCCCATGCACAAAGCATGAAACTGTGAGCCAAGAACATAGTATTTTCATGATATATATTTATTTATTTATAACTCAGAGGTAGGCAGCTAAAAAGCACCACTACAATTTGTTTGGGAGAAATCCTAAAAATGTAAGGGATGACCCTATCAAGGAATACAGGAATTTCTTCCTACCCTGGTTGTTAAGCACTTTGCCTATCCTTAATCCTGAGAGAGAAAAAAGATCACCACCAAAGAAAACATATTCCAAGCTGTGTGGACATTCATACATCTCCAACATTGAAGACTTAAGGCTGGTGCTGTGGATGTAGCTCAGTGGTAGAGCACTTACCTAGCAAATGCAAGACCCTAAGTTCAACCCTCAGTGCATGGTGGCGGCGAGGGGGTAAGGAGATGAAAGGACTAAGACTGGCCCAGAATGATGCTCTCATCAACGAACTATGGTCTAAGTGAGGGCAAGTGTGTATCTTCCTTGCCAGTCTCCAAATCTTAACAAGCCTGGATATGCTGAAAGTACTACCCATTCTCCTCAGCATCACCCCAAATAAGCAGGCTATTTCTCTCCCCCAAAGTATTAGGAACAGTGTACTCTTACCTGGCATGCCTGCAGCCAGACCCTGTCCAAATGCAAGAGCAGAATTCACTGCTGCGGCTGCCACTAGTGGATCTGTTTGCTGTCCCTGCTGGTTCTGATTTGGGGTCAAAGGACGCTGACTGGCTCCTCCACGGAGAACCTGAGAACAAGAGACAGAAATAAGCCAACTACTTTCTTCTCGTTGGAATTATCTAAGATCCCATTAGATGCTCAAGTTGCATCAACTTTTAAAAACTAATAGGTGCAAAAGTATATCTTATAATGGTTTTTATATAAATATTAGGATAAAAATCCAATTATCATATTGTGAAATTTCATTCTACCATTCTAAGTTTTAAACATATCACCTTTATAAGCAGCAAAAAGTATATGAAAGAGATGATTCCTTTATTACTCAGATTATTTGATTCCTACAATGCAGCAAGCACCAGGGATAGAGCAATGAACAGCAAAGGCAAAGTCCCTGCTTTCATGGAGCTTTTAGTCTAGTGAAAAAGAAGATAATAAACAGTGACTATAAGATGTCAGTATTCTGACAAAAAAAGTGGGTAAAAAAGGCTAGAAAGAAGTGAGAAGTAGTAGTTCAGATAGGATGTACCCACATATATAAGTGAAAATATGTGTATACACATGAGTGCACATGCAAAATTATATTCTCTTTTATGGACTATGAGACCATTTTCTCTGTCCTGTAACACTATTCCCATTCAATAAAAGCCCAAATGAATTCAACAGATTTTATTTAGGAGGCTTTTGACTTGTTTCTATTTCTTCCACAGATTCCATAAACACACTCATGGAAAGGGAGATGAGTATTAGTCAAGTTCAGTGCAGAATACCAGTTCTGCCACTGCGGTATGTCTCTTGTCATTAAATGAAACACGAGTATCAACAAGCCAGTAATCATTCGTATTCTGAAGGATGTGAACAATCTACTTCACAAGATCTATAAACCTCAACAAGAAAAAATGCTAAACCTACAAGATCAATGATAAAATTTGCAAAGCTTCTAAAACATACTTTACAATATTTTCAAGCACAAAGTTCTTATCAGATCACTTTCCATTTCACCTTGTAATTTATTAAAGTTAGATATATAGTTAAGAACACATTCTTCTTGGTACCATTTGGTTAAAAAAAGTAAAAAGAAGCCAGGCGTGGTGGTGCACGCTTGTAATCCCAGTACTTAGGAGGCGGAGACCAGAGGATCTGGGTTCGCCACCAGCCTCAGCTACTTAGTGAGGCCCTCTATTTCAAAATAAAGAATAAAATAAAATAGGGCTGGAGGTATAGCTCGGAGGCAGAATGCTCCTGGGTTCAATCCCCAGTACCGCAAAAAAAAAGAAAAGAAAAACAACATTAATAATCAAGGAATCATTTATTAGATGAGCATATGGTGAACAATACTGTCTATTCTGGCAAGAGATATGTGGACACTTAATTTATCCAAAGACTCTTATTTCATTATCTGTAAAATGTTAAGAGTTAAACAGCTGACATGGAAGATTTCCTGGGAATATTAAAAATTCAACAAGGCACAATGACTAATACTCACTAGATAATCAATAACCAGTAGCTAATCACTATTATGAAAATGTTATACAATTTACTTTTGTGACCTAAAGACTCTAACCAACTTTATAAAAGAAAGAGTATTTTAAACTACATGGAGGCAAGGGGGCTGTACAGAAAGTTTTCATTAATATGAGCTTATTCCAAGGTAATAATCATAAATTTAAGAAAAGAATTTTAATCAGTATAATTCATAACACCAAAATATACTGAAGACAATTGATTAGTGAAAATAAAGTATGATACCCTTTAATAGAATTAAATGGATGACATTAAAAAGAACACTAATATAGGACAGCATGAAACAAGAGGTAAAACCATGTAGACGGACTAATTCTAATTTTTTAAGAAATTATTAAGACTAGAATAACAGATTAATAACTTATTAATACTGTTTATTGGAGGTACCTTTTAATAGATTTAAATGGATGATATTAAAAAGAACACTAATATGGACAGCATGAAACAAGAGGTAAAACCATGTAGACAGAATAATTCTAATTTTGTAAGAAATTAAATAAGACTAGAATAACAGATAGCAAACTTATTAATACTGGTTTTTTTTTTGGTCTAAGGAATTAGACTGGTTTTAAGGAATTAGGGCATTTTTTCTTTTGAGCAATATTATTCTACTAATCAGGCAAAAATGGACTAAATACATACAGTAGTTTACTCCCAATTCAATTAAAAAGCTCCTATAAGTGAACACAGATATGACAGGTTTAAGACTTATAACCAATCCAACAGGTCTTATAAATAAACAGTCTGAAAAATGAGTACCTCCTCTCTGGTTGGCAAGCCATCTGCAAAACCCTGAAGTGATCTAAAAATGGTGCTCGGCAGGCATCCCAGGAGTGACAGAATGAAAATTTTACTCAGTCTTACACCCACTTTGGCACTTTCTATGTAACCTAATTGGACAATCCTCTGAGCAATTTTTTCTTAAAAATTTGAATATCATTACCTCACCTGGCTACACTGACAGAGGCCTGATACTTAAAAGACATTCTGTAAAAACAGCTAAATCTGAGGCTGAACTCTGATTTACACACAAGAGGGAACTCATGCACTCATATCATTTTTCTATTAGAAGCAAAATCATCTGTTAATTATGTACAACAGCAAAAAGTCACACTTAGACAGGAGTGAACTGTGTTTACATTTACCTGCTGCTGTCCTTGCTGAGCCTGTGGGGTGGTCTGCTGATTAGCAGAATTAGTTGCTGCTGCTGCAGCGGCAGCCTGCTGCTGGAAAAGACTGGCAGGGTAGACTCCCCAGGGAGTGACTCCATAATACTGGTGAGGGACCACAGCTGGGCCTAAAAGTAGCAAGAGAAAGGTAAGGAATGTTTAGTAAGAATCATCTCAGGGTTTCCAAAGACCACATCTGACTCAGGAGATTCTACTGTAAAATATTAACTTAAGGAGTACATTGATTTGTGCTAGCTAACCATTAATATTCATTCTCTCTCGAGATCTCTCTCTTTCTCTCTCTCTCTTTGGTTTTATTTTTTGGTCATACTGAGGATTGAACTCAGGGCTCTTCTACCACTGAACTACATCCCCAGCCCCTTTTATTTTGTTTTTTATTTTTAAACAGGGTCTTGCTAAGTTATGGCGCACTGGCCTTGAACCTGTGATCCTCCTGTCTCAGCCTATCAACTACTGGGATTACAGGTGTGTGCCACTGGACCCGGCTCATTAATTCTCTTTTTTTTAAAAATAGAAAACAATATGCAACAACCTCACACCAAAGGCTTCTAAAGTCAGCAATATACTCCAAGCCCAGAGAAAGACAGTGAGGGACAAAATTTGAAGACAGTGAAAAGAGAAAAACCAATAGAAGTTTAAAGGAACTGGATTTAAGAATTGATGGAGGAATTGGCCTTGGAAGAAATCATTTTTTTCCCATAAGAAAGAAAGGAGGTAGGACAGATACAGACAAAGTTTGTTGTTGAAAGGGAAATAAATGGAGGGTTTGTGTGCTTGAGGTGATGTAAAAGAACAAAATTCAGCTGTACCCTACTTTCATGATAAGAATGGCACCTGAGGGGCCTGACAGGTACCAGGGACCTCGGTGCATATTAGCTTCAGAAACATAAAAATCTATCATTCTGACAAAAAATCTCAAAACCTTGACTGCACCTCCACCATTCAATTTCTAGTGGGCTTGGCTTTCCTATTTCTATTTTTAAAGTTACAAAGGTTATTCAACACAACTACATTCAGATATCCATATATGAAATTAAAATTTTCAGTCAAAGTTGAGCACAAATGGAACAAAAAAATTACATGACAGCTGAATATCCTAAACAAAACTAAGCATTCTGCTCTAATCCAAATGATCTGTTCACCTTCTTTGGCAAAAGTTTACAGCTACAGTCTCTGCCAAATAAGGTAGGTACCAGAAATGTAGCAGAGTTATGCAGACAGAGACTTACATGTGGCAGAAGTCTAAACCATAGAATTCTCTCATGAAGCTGATGACAAGAAACACCAAGGAGGCATATTTGCCAATCAAGAAAAGGGTTCAAAAATTTTAATAAAATAAAAATACTTAAAATGGTAATGGAGAGGGGGTGCTAAGGATGGAACGCAGTGAATCATGCATGATTGACAATGCTCTGCCGCAATCCCACCCCTATGTTATGACATTTCTAACTTCTGTATCCCTGGGCAGACCAACATGATCTCTTTACAAGCAAGGGTGACCATTGTGAAACACTATACCTTGGTATAGAATGAAGGTGCTATTTAGAAAAGTCATGTTATAATATGAACTATTTTACTATAAGCAACTGGATTAAAACATTTTATTTATTTATTTATTTAGTGGTACTGGGGATGGAACCCAGGGGCATTCTACCTCTGAACTATATCCCCAGCCCTATTTTATTCTTTATTTTAAAACAGGGTCTCACTGAGTTGCAGAGGGCCTCACTAAGTAGCTGAGGCTGGCTGTGAACCTGTGATCCTCCTGTCTCAGCCTCCCAAGTACTAGTATTATAAGTGTGTACCACCACACCCAGCAGGATTAAAACATTTTAAATTTTTCATTACCTCCAAGTTAAAAAAAAATGGTGGGTACCCACTCATCTGACTAGTATTCATACACTAGTAGGTCAGAGAAAACAAAGACTTTACCTAAGCCATAGTTTCCTCACTTGTAAAATAGGTATAACAGGTTCTAGGAGTATGACTATATCTACCTTGAAAGGATGCACTGTAACCTAGTCCCAGAGCTCCCCTAAGAGCCAACAAAAAGAAGCTGGGCAGGGCCCATTGGTAACGTAAACATTTACATTATCCTTTAAATGTCCTCAACTGGCACATCTACTACTATACCCTGGTCATGTGACCTAAGATTGAATTTAGGGAGACATCCCAGGGTGATTAATTCACTGAACTTAGCTCATCAGAATGCCCACTTTAATTTCTGCCTGATTAACACAACAGCTCCATGGTTTATGTAGTTAACACTATGTGAGACAGTACTAAAGGCGTTTTCAGTCTGGCTCAGTTGGTGAGTTCTAAAACCAAGATGCTAACCACCAAACTAGCATCTCATTGACTATAAATACGCCATCCCTAAGACTAGTACTTTGTTTCAAGTAACATATATTAAGTTGACAAAGGAAAGGACTTCTAAAGAAAGAAAGACAACTCAAGACAGCATAGCCATTCTATCTAAGATAGAAGTTCATGCCTGGGCTTTGAAGTTAAACATGGCAACAACCCCATCTCTACAACTTTTACATTGTGTGACCTCACCCAAGACAGCTCTCTGAGCCCCAAATTCCTAATCGGGAAAATCATCATTGGACAATACGTAAGAAAGAAAAACACTCAGGACAACATCTGCTAAATAAGAAGTGTTGGGTAAATGCTAACGATGGTTAGCAAAAACCATTCTACTTTCTAAGGAGGGACAGGGGGCTATTTTAAATATGGTCCCATCATAATCAGAGAAATGATTCTAAAGAAAATCTAAGAAATGCTTTGATGCACTGAGATTATAAATGGAAATTATGTTATATAATAAATGAAATATTGCCAGGCACAGTGGCGCATGCCTGTAATCCTAGTCTTGAGAGGCTGAAACAGGATCGCAGGTTCAAAGACAGCCTAAGCAACTTAGGGAGACCCTTAGCAAGACCCTGTTTCAAAATAAAAAATAAAATAGAGCGAGGGGTGTAGCTCAGAGGTAACATGCCCCTGGGTTCAATCCCCAGCATCACAAAAAAAGGAAAAGAAAAGGAAAGAAAAACTAACATTAATACTTAGTCATGATTAACATAACTTGAAAGGATGTGCCCCCAAAGAATATTTCCTTTGGAAGATGTTTTGTTCGTCCTAATGATAAACTCAATCCACCATATCTTTATGGCCCCATTGTAACAACAACTGTGTGACACAAACAGGAAGTGTGCTTGCCTATGAAAGAGTCAGTCTCAATGGAAAGAACACAAATGAACAAATCCACAAGCAAGTAAAAAGTTACCAGTGGTAGAGAAATAAAAGGGAATCTAACAGGGAGGCTTTCTAAAGTTAACAATACCAGCTAAGGAGCTTCCCAGGCAAAAACTGGGGGAGAAAAATTACTACAAAGGACTAAGGAGACCACAGTGGCCACATACAGAGGCCTAAACCAGTGCAGTACCTACAGCAAAATGAAGAGATCGGTATCACTATAGGGTATGATGTGAGCCAATGGCAGCCAATGAGGAGAGTGGCACATGTGCAGGTCCATGGAGAAAGCCCTATACCAAGCAGGTCGCAACCTAAACTAATCTTCAAAATTACCTGATAGCTTCTTAAAAATGCTTATTCCAAGGAACCACCACAACCAGTACTTCCGCCATCTAAGTAAGTTGAATCATCAGCCATGTTTCACAGTAACTATAGTATATGTATTAGGGTGGAGAAAAGAAAAATCAATAAAGGGTTTAAGCAGAAGGTGAAAGGGTAAGATCTATGTTCAAAACCATTTCCCTAAACAATTTAAAGAGGTAACAGAAGGAAAGGAGACAAAGAAATTAGGAATATGTAACAGAGACCAGTTTAAGGACTTGATCTATGGTAGACAAGAAGTAGTAGAAGACCTGGCTAAGGAGAGAAATTCCTGAGATATAAATAAACAACTAGTGGCCCCATGGACTCAAAATACCTATGCAGGAAGTAGTCAATTTTCTTTTGAACATGTTGCAGTCAGATGGGCCTATGCTACAGTTAAGTAGAGATCTCCAGCCAGCAGGTGGAAGGCACTGAAAACCAGGAGACATGGATATGGGAGAAGATAAAAATGCATGCCCATCTCAACAGACTTTCTAGCAGGTGGGAAAATCCCTCATGCAGCAGAATGTCTCACCTAGTGTCGCTGCTGCAGCCAATCCAGCTGTGTAGGGGTCCGTCCCTGGGGGAGCAGCGCTGATGATGTATGGGTTGGGGACAAACGCAGCGGGAGCTAAACCTGCTGAAAACATACCTGTCAGTAAAAACAAACTTGACCAAAACTGCAACCCTACCAAATACCTATATAGTTTGGCTAGCATTCTAAGCTGTAGATTGGGGAGAGGGGGAGCACAGGGAGTTGAGAGTAAAGAGAACTTTACAAAGGTAAAATAACCTCTATACTAAAAGATTATGGTGGCATTTATCTATTCTTTTTTTTTCTTAAAAAAAAAAACCTTTGCTAAAGAAATACTTGTTAAAAATGTTGATATCGTTTTAAATTCGGCAGAGCTTATTAAAATTTTAACAATATTTAGTTCATTTCACTGTTTTCTTCTGTTCTGTGTTTTTTCTTTGGCATGGTGCTAGGGATCAGGACCCTATCCCTGCATATGCTACGTGAATGGTTTACCACTGAGCTATATCCCCAACCCTTAAATTTATTTTAGTTTATTAAATCAAGTATAAACTTTTTTGTAAAATGGGAGAAAGGGAAAGACTTATTTCCAATTAAAACAATTTTCCAAATAGTTTCCCTCAAAGAAAACATATGGATATGTATAAAGAATATCATCTACAATTCTACAATATCAGGTCCAGACAAAAAAGCTTAATGCCTGGCCTTAATTTAGTTTGCAAACCGGTGTTTTCTTAGAGCATACCACGACCAAGATTAGTGGTATCCCTTCCATTCAATCATGCCATTTTGGCACATAAAAAGAATAAAAATTTCTACCTATATTTGTTTACACTTACGACTTTTTTTGGAGGGGGGGTACTAGGGATTGAACCCAGAGGCATTCTACCTCTGAACTACACACCCAGCCCATTTTACTTTTGTTTTGAAACAGGGTTTCTCTAGGTTACTTAGTATCAAAGTTGCTAAGCCCGCAATTCTCCTGTCTCAGTTCCCCAGTACTGGGATTATAGGCATGCACCATCACACGTGGCTTCACTTAGGGCTGTGTGTGTGTGTGGTACTGGGGATTGAACCCAGAGGCATGCTACCTCTGAGATACACCCCAAGCCCGATTTTATTTCTTATTTGGAAACAGGGTCTTATTAGGGTGGTAAGAGTTTCACTACTTGAAAAGGCTGTCCTCAGACCTGTGATCCTCCTGTCTCAGCCTCCCAAGTACTGGGATTACAGGCGTGCGCCACCATGCCCGGCTGGCATTTTGTTTTGGAGATACCTTTTTAAAAAGGCCCTTCAAGAGGGAGAAAGGTCTAGGCAGTAAGACTAAAATATCATCAAAATTTCAATAATCGCTAAAGGAAAAGGGCATAGCTATTTAAAAACTAGTCATTATCCGATAATACTTTTGTTTTGTTTTGCTTTGTGGTACTGGGAATTGAACCAGGGGCATTCTACCTCTGAGCTACACCCCTAGCCCTATTTTTTATTCTTTATTTTAAAACAGGGTCTCACTAAGTTGCGGAGGGCCTCACTAAGTAGCTGAGGCTGGCAGTGAACCTGCAATCCTCCTGTCTCAGCCTCCCAAGTACTAGGATTACAAGCGTGCGCCACCATGCCTGGCTCTGAGAATACTTTTAAAATTTTTTTAATGTTTGGTAGATTTATAGGCACTACTGGCTACTTAAGATGAGAAGCTGATATAATCACAGTATATATACCACCCCAATTTATTTAATCAATGTTGTCCAAATCTTACTAAAGAGCTAATGCTAATCACTAGTTATTTCTATAGTAAATACCTTAAATACTGAAATAGATGAAGTTGGGCAAGAGCAAGCTACTGAGGAAGTCTTATAAGTTCAGGTCTAGTATGCTAAAAATAAAGAATGTAACTAGAAACAACTGAAAAAAAGGAAGGGGCCATTTACTCTGTCTAAGGCTTTTCTCTGGGCTTTTCTAATCAGTCTAAACTACAGGGTTTCACAGCATCTGCCTTTCCTCAATGGTGGCCACACCTTTAATAAGAGAGCTATTGGCTTAAGGACTTACCGATGTGAGGCTGATGGGCAGCTGCTAGTGCATACTGCTGCTGCTGAGCAGCTGTTAACTGCTGGACAGCAAGCGCATTAGGTCTTTGGAACAGCTGAGGTGAGAGAAAGACAGTGCAATTAGAGAAATTGTCTAAAGAAATTATTTTAAAATATCTGACCAAAAATTTCAGTAAGTCCTTAAGGCATGACACTTCAACAAAAATAGATGTTATCATAATCTCCTCCATTCCCATGGTATTACAGTGCTTCACAATTCTTTTTTCCTCCTCTCTGTCTCTTTACCTCAATTCGGTCTGCCTGGTTCCATAGGCTGACCTCTTCACAGGTTATATGTCCCCTGAACCACAAATGTACATGCTCAAATGCCCTAATGATTATCAGCGAATCTACAGGTTCTGCCTGATTTAAGGCAACTTACAAGATAGACAAATACCTACAAAATGACTTACTATGTTGCCGCAGTGCAATTATTTCCCTTCAGGTCTTTGATCTTTATTTTGTGTGTGTGGCACTGGGGATTGAACCCAGGTGAGCTCACCTCTGAGCTACACCCCCAGCCCTATTTTATTTTTATTTTGAAACTGGGTCTCGCTAGGTTTCTGAGAGCCTCACTATGATGACGAGGCTGGCTTTCAACCTGCAATCCTCCTGTCTCAGCCTCCCCAAGTACTGGGATCACAAGCATGCGCCACCACACCTGGCTTCCCTTCAGGTCTTTAAAGACCCAACAAAAAGCCGGGCGTGGTGGCGCACGCTTGTAATCCCAGTACTTTGGGAGGTGGAGACCGGAGGATCCGGGTTCGCGGCCAGCCTCAGCTCTCTCCTCCCTCCCTCCCCCCCCCTCTCTCTGCTTAGTGAGGCCCTCCGCAACTTCGTGAGACCCGGTTTCAAAATAAAGTATAAAAAATAGGGCCGGGGGTGTAGCGCGGAGGTAGAGCGCCCCTGGGCTCAATCCCCGGTACGGCAAAAAAAAAAAAAAAAAAGACCAAATATTTTTAAATAATCCTCACCTACTCACAATTTAGGGAAGAATAGAAAAGGGTATACTTGGTCGTCTGGGCTGTCTCTTCCTGGGAAAATGGCACTGGATACCTCCCAGAACTAGTGGTTTGTCCTAATGAGAAAATTAGAAAACTGTCCAACTTTTGGGGGCTGCAGAGTCTCCCAGGATACCTATTCTTTACAGGTAACAAATAAAGCAACAGCCATACAGCTGCTCCTAACAAAACCTGGATTATGAACTTAGATGTAGAATACTTCTTATCTTGCAAGAGAAGGAAAAAAATTCAATAACCTTAAAACAAAAACATCTTAAGAGGCTGGGCATGGTGGTGCATGCCGGTAGTCCCAGTACTAGGGAGGAATAGGCAAGGGCCGCAGGTTCATGGCCGACCTCAGCCATTAACGGTGACCCTCATCAAGTGTGAGACTGTTTCAAAATAAAAAGGAAAATAAGGCTTGGGATCTAGTTCAGAGGTTCTATCTTTTTTTTTTTTTGGTGGTGGTGGTACTGGAAATTGAACCCAGGGGAGTTCTACCTCTGAGCCACGCCCCCAGCCCAATTTTATTTTTTAGTTTGAAACAAGGTCTCACTAGGTTGCCAAGAGTCTCGCTACGTTGTCGAAGCTTTTCTCAAACCTGGGATCCTCCTGTCTCAGCCTCCCAAGTACTGGGATTACAAGCGTGTACCACTAAGCCTGGCTTCAGAGGTTCTATCTTAATAGCCAAACATTCACTTATTCATGCAACACATATTTATGATATAATACCTGCTAGGCACTGTGAAAGAAACTAGAGATACAACAGTGAAGAAAAAAAATACATACCCTACCTCTGTGGATATTACATTTTAGTATGATATTATTGGTACAAAAAAGAAGAGCTAATAGCCTGATTCTGGATCACCCTGACCAGTCTCCTTCCAAGAAGTCATACTGAAGATTTCATTGGTTGCTGAAATCAGACACTTACTGAAGGGGCTTACCTCAATAGGACCTTAAACATAACTGTTCTTTCTTTTTTTAGGGTATGGTACCGGGGATTAAACCCAGGGGCATTCTACCTCTGAGCTACACCCCCAGCCCTATTTTATTTTTTTATTTTGAAACAGGGTCTCACTAAGTTGTGAAAGGCCTCACTAAGTTGCTGAAGCTGTCCTCAAACCTGCAATCCTCCTGTCTCAGCCTCCTGAGTACTGGGATTACAAGCATGAGCCACCACACCCAGCTATAACTGCTCTTTCTACACCAAGTTCCAGCAGCTCAGCTGACATCACTGGATGATATATAACAGATACCAAAGATCTTGAACTACAGATGTATTCATTAAGAGGCCTGATTGCTTCCAGCATTAGAAGATAATGTCATTCAACCACCTCAGCTTAACTACTGTCATGACTTGAATCCTGTGCTTCAGCTATGTCCCAGCTATGCCTCAGACACATGAGTAAACTGATTCTAAATAAAAACTCAATGCTTTGAATGTACTGGGCAGCTTCACTGGTTAGCTCTCTTTCATACATTCATTCACCTTTCTAAAACCAGAATGAAATTAGTCTTTGCTTTTATAATACAAATGCCAAATGACCTGTAACCGTGTACAGGTCTCAAAAAGTGTTTTTTTTTAAATTTCCAATGGTTAAGGTTAAATAAAAAAGCTTCACTGTGGTGCTGGTGCTGGCAAAGAGGCAAAAGTACTACTTTATAGGCATTCATTAAATACCAAGACTTGAGCCGGGTGTGGTGGCGCACGCTTGTAATCCCAGTACTTTGGGAGGCGGAGACCGGAGGATCTGGGTTCGCGGCCAGCCTCAGCTCTCGCTCTCTCTCTCTCTCTCTCTCCTCTCCCTGTCTCTCTCTCTCTCCTTAGTGAGGCCCTCCGCAACTTCGTGAGACCCAGTTTCAAAATAAAGCACAAAAAATAGGGCCGGGGGCGTAGCGCGGAGGTAGAACGCCCCTGCGTTCAATCCCCGGTACCGCAAAAAAAAAAAAAAATCAAGACTTGAAAAACTAAAGGAGTTGGAGGTAGTGACAAACATATCAAAACACTTGTCCACTCCAAGAAGGGAGCCAGTCACTACAATTTAGTAACTGATTTTGTGATTTTTCTAACTTGGTTTCACATTTCTTTTTTTTTTTTTTTTTTTTTGGTGGTACGGGTGATGGAACCCAGGGGCATTCTATCTCCCAACTTCCCCCCCCAGCCCTATTTTATTCTTTTATTTTGAAACTGGGCCTAAGTTGCTGAAGTTGGCTGCGAACCTACAATCCTCCTGTCACAGCCTCCCAAGCAAGTACTGGGATTACAAGCATACACCACCACGCCCGGCTTCACATTTCTATTTGAACTAAAGAACAGTGTCTCATAGTATTTTTTTCCCAGTACTGGGGATTGAACCCAGGGGCATTCTACCTCCAAGCTACACCCCCAGCTCTATTTTTTTATTCTTTATTTCGAAACAGAGCCTCACCAAGTTGCGGAGGGCCCAAGTAGCTGAGGCTGACCACGAACCTGCGATCCTCGTGTCTCAGCCTCCCAAGTACTAGGATTACAAGCATGCACCACCACGCCCAGCTTGTCTCATAGGATTTCTAACAATAGGAGGCAGTCTATCCAAGAGGGACAACCAGGAGGCAGAAAACAAGTAAAATAGTAGAAGGTTGTTTTAAAATTATTATCAAGGTTGTAAGAACACCTTGTTGTTCAGGTAAGCATCTGCTATTGCCACGATGGGTCTGTGGAATTTTCCTGGCCTAAAACATTTTCAAGCATTCAACATCTCAGACACCACTTCTTCTAAGCTTCTTCTCTATATCCTTTTCTATACACTGCTGAAAGCAAAATAACTCAATTCATTGAGCTTTTAAATTATTATGAGATAGAAGCCGGGCGTGGTGGCGCACTCTTGTAATCCCAGTACTTGGGAGGCTGAGACAAGAGGATCTGGGTTCGCGGCCAGCCTCAGCTACTTAGTGAGGCTCTCTGCAACTTAGTGAGACCCTGTTTTAAAATAAAGACTAAAAATAGGACTGGGGATGTAGCTCAGAGGTAGAATGCCCCTGGGTTCCATCTCCAGTACCACACACACAAAAAAATTATTATGAGATAGGCACTATGACACAGAACTGGAGAAATAAAGGTGATATGTTCAGAATAACCGTTGTGCATATTCTGCCTTATTAACCATAACCAATAATTCAATGTCATTCCATCTGACTTATCCTCACTTTGTTCATGTTTTGTTTTGTTTTGTGTGTGTGGTACTGGGGATTGAGCCCAGGGGTATTCTACCTCCAAGCTACATCCCAAGCCCTATTTTATTTTTATTTTGAAACAAGGTCTCGCTAGGTTGACGAGTATCACTATTTGCTGAGGCTGTCCTCGAACCTGTGATCCTCCTGTCTCAGCCTCCCAAGTACTGGAAATACAGGTGTGCACAACCAGGCTCGGCTTTTGTGCATGTTTTTAAGAGTACATGTAACTTATGCATATTTATCTGTAAATATACATAGAAGTACATAGTATATATAAAAGTAATCATTTTATAAACTTAAGTTTGTGGTTCTCACCATTGTGTTACCACATTTCAAAGTAAGGACTATTTTTGTTAAAAGCACACTAGCCTTATAAGAGCCCCCATATATCCTGTTTGAGAACTGACTGATACATTAGTGATTAGGGTGAATAGAGGAGGAATTATTTTCTCCAGAGCATTTTACAGTAAACAATTTAACAAAAGTAAATTATGTATCCACAGCCAGCTGAGTTGATCACTACAGCAATTTTGGCACTTTCTCCTTGTGTGGATGGTACAATATTAACTGGAAATAGAGAGGAGTCAAAACAAAATTGGGTAACTAGCAAGTGATGGATTCCAAAGGCTACTCAAAACCCCACACAAATGCCACCTGATGGCATGACACTGACCTCTGCTCACATTGACATAATTCTGACAAAGCAAGCCAATACTCTGAGAAAATACTGAGAGTGGAGGAAATGATTAAAGGTCGGTATAGTGATAGATGTGCCGGTGTTGATTACAAATCATTTGAACAGAATTCATAAGTTGTTCAAGAATCTAGCAGGAGCTGGGCATGGTGGCGCTCGCTTGTAATCCCAGTACTTGGGAGGCTGAGACAGGAGGATCGGAGGTTCGCGGCCAGCCTCAGCAACTTTGTGAGGTCCTCCGCAACCTAGTGAGACCCTGTTTTAAAATAAAGAATGAAATAGGGGTGGGGGTATAACTCAGAGGTAGAATGCCCCTGGGTTGAATTTCCAGTACCAAAAAAAAAAAATGTAGCTGGGCATGGTGGCGCACACTTGTAATCCCAGTACTTGGGAGGCTAAGATAGGAGGATCGCAGGTTCGCGGCCAGCCTCAGCTACTTAGTAAGGCCCTCCGCAACTTAGTGAGACCCTGTTTCAAAATAAAGAATAAAAAATAGGGCTGGGGTGTAACTTGGAGATAG
>PVJS01029687.1:0-24576 GCA_004027185.1 Glis glis
AGGGAGGGCGGCGGCCGCGGGGATGGGCGGCCCGGCGGCGCGGAGGGGTGCCGGGGGGCTCCGCGCGCTGCTGCTGGCGCTGGTGGCCGCGGGGACCCCCGCCGGCGCCTACAACCTGGACCCGCAGCGCCCGGTGCGCTTCCAGGGCCCCGCCGGCTCCTTCTTCGGCTACGCGGTGCTGGAGCACTTCCACGACAACACGCGCTGGTGAGTGTCCCCGGCCCCGACCCGACCCGACCCGGTCCCGCCCGGCCCGCCGCCGCCTTCCGGCCTCCCCGCGCCGCGCCGCGCCGCGGTCCCCAGGGGGCGATTTAAATGTCTCTGGTCCCGGCCCCGCTAACGTCCCGGCGCCTCCCGGGTCCCTCCCGGCCCGAGCGTGCAGGGCAGCGCGGCCGATCCGCCGCCGAGCATCCTCAGCCCCGCAGGACGGCCCTCGGGGACAGTTTGAAGATCTCTGCATGCAGGAAGCAGAGTGGCCGGGAGATGCAGACGCTGTGCGCGCGCGGGGTGGGTCAGGGGCGCGGGGTTCTCCAGCAGAGGCGACTGGAGCCGGAGGACAGGGGAAGACCCTCCCGAGGGACCAGGGCGGGGTGATTTGGGGCATCCTGGGCCTCATCGCACAGGTGCCTTCCCACCTAGAGACCAGCGCCTGAGGTCTGGGGGGAGGAACTTAGTTCTGCAGAGATCCAGGAGTCCAGAGCCGGGGTCTGAAGAAGGGTGCGGGACCCTGGCTCCTTAGGCACCAGCAGCCAAGTTCAGAGCGACAGTGTCTCACCCACCCCACCCCGGGAGCAACCCGAGGAGGAAATTGGGGCGCTCTGTGGCAGTTCCTGAAATAGGAAGAATGGGAAGGCCACCCCGTGCTCACTTGCTCATGCAGGGAGTTAGACTGTGGGTCGCTCCCTCTCCCTCCCTGACTCAGGATCATGCCTCAGCGGGGGCCCAGGTGATGGCTAGTCCGGGGTTGATTGTACTGTTTGATCAGTGTGAGCATCCTTCGGGGTGGCGGGCTGGCAGATGGGACAAGCGATGGCTGTGCTGTTGGTGTGTGATCGCACAGAGGAGCCGCTGTTCAGCATTGGACCGAGGCTAATGGGAAAGGGTGTTTTGAGGATGGGGGTGGGGTCCTCAGACGTTCTTGGTAGAGGGGACTCTGTGACCGGTGGCTCACTGACAATCGTGGGGTTTAGGAGAGCTGCTTCCAAGAGGAGGAGCTTCTAAAGTGCTGGGGTAGCTCTCGTCCTGCCCACGTCTCCCTCCCTACATTCTGGTTGTTGCGTTGAAGACCAGGCTGTTTCTCCCCGCACTTGCCAAACCCCCTTTTCACACGAAGCGTCCGGAGCACCTTTCCTGTGTTCTCCAGACCCCAGGTCCGCCCTGGGCTTTGGATTTTGTACAGAGCGTAGCCAGGGCAGAAGCAGCCGGAGAACACATCCCAGAATCCCACGCTGGGATCCCAGACTGAGTGACCTTGGCACTTGGGGAGAGCTGTCAAAAATAGACGGGGCTGCTCTGGGTAGGGGCCGCTGAGCAAGGGCAGGCGGCCCAGCGAGCTGGAGCATTGTGTGTGATCAGCAGGCTGAGGCTGGCCAGTGTCCCCTGCAGCTCTCCCATGGCTAGAGGGGGAGGTGCCGGGTCCCTGCCCCTGGGTTTGGATGGGCCCACGGGTCAAAGCCCTCCCCAGCTGGGAACAACCAGGTAGAGCCCAGAACAGACGTGACTGAGAAAACGTGTTTAGCCCGCTTTGTCTTCAGGAGGGGATGAAGAAAAGCTGTGTGCTGTGAATGGATTGCCAAGTGCCGGAGAAGTAGGGCTGGCTTTGAACTTGGAACTTTGAACTTTGATTTACCCAGGGTAAATCTCAGGGAGGAACTGGATGGTGATGTCTGGGTAGGGCTTTGTTGCTAGTAAAGGGACACCTATTTCTACGGTCCAGGAGAACCTCTCTTGTCCCGACACCGACCTGGCTGCTCTTTGTATTGGAGCGCTTGTCCCTGTAGAGTCTCAGGTACCCACTAAACTCGACTAAAACCTTATTGAAGCACCCCCCATGCAGCCTTATTTTTTTCTTGGTTTTTGCTTCTCTTTGATTTTTTTTCTCTTGCTGCTTTTTTTTTCAAATACTCTTTTCCCCATCCTTTTCCTCTCTTCTCCCCAACATTCATCATCTTAGCCCTTGAGTATATTTTTTTGCTGATTATGCTACACCGTCTTGGTGCTGTGGCCTTTGGAACATGAGACTTCCAGCATCTCCTCCTCCTCTCTTTTCTTTTCCCTAAGGGCTGGATCTACCACGAGGCTAATCAAATGTAAGCCAAAGGCTTCTCACATGCACCAAGGGCCTGTATCCAATGTTATTCCCATAATTCTATAATAATTTTCTTAGTAGTCACCCTAAGTAAGATTCAGGTCCTGTGAAATCTGCATGTACCCCAGGTATCTTTTTTGTTTGTTTTTTTGTGCTACAAGGGATTGAACCCAGGGGCATTCTACCTCCAAGCTACACCCCCAGCCCTATTTTTTTATTCTTTATTTTGAAACAGGGTCTCACTAAATTGCAGAGGGCCTCACTAAGTAGCTGAGGCTGGCCGCGAACCCGGATCCTCCGGTCTCAGCCTCCCAAGTACTGGGATTACAAGCGTGTGCCACCACGCCCGGCTTGTACCCTCAGGTTTCTACCTTAACTTTCAACTCTGGGGTTGGTCAATTGACTTAGTGATTGATTGTTGGCCACTTACTGCTGGGAAAACCCTGAGCCCTGGATCTTCTCGCCCCACACCAGGGGCATCTAGGTTGTTTCCAATTATTCACAATTATAAACAAGAGCAGGGTAAACATCCTTGTCACTAAGTCCTTGCGGACATCCTTAATTATTTCCTCGGAATCAATCCCGGGGCTTAGAATTGCTGTGTCAGAGGGGATGGCGGGTTTCAGGCATCCTCTATTGTATTACAGAACACCGGTGAAGCTGAAGCATGCACTCTAGGGACACACGTTCATTTAGCAAAGGTAGGTTAGCCAAAGGCTGCTCCGGTGCAGTGGAAGAACATAGCAGCCCACACGGAGCTGACACACCACGGTCACGAATAGTCAACATGGGCAAGGCAGGCGAGCAATTTTGACACAAAAGAGAAAAGTAGCATTTTGCAAGCGAGTGAGGACAAATGTTCATGCACCCTTGCATCTTGTGTCTTCTGGGAGGAATTCCTCCTCGGCTTCTTCATGATTTAGCATTTCATGATTTAAGATGTTGACTTCATGCTAGCCTACCTCCCATTTCTCAGATGAAAGGTTGTGATGTCTGTGGGGAGGGAATGTGCTAGAAGGGACTGGCAAAGCCCGGACGCCAGGTGGCAGAGCCGAGGGTTCCCTGTTGTGGTGGTTGGCTTCCCATAACTGTAACCAACACCTGAGACAGCTCGACTTAGAAAGAGGAAAGGGTTTTTTATTTTTTATTTTTATTTTTTTGCGGTACTGGGGATTGAACCCAGGAGCATTCTACCTCTGAGCTACACCCCCAGCCCCGTTTTTTATTCTTTATTTTGAAACAGGGTCTCACTAAGTTGCAGAGGGGCTCACTGCGACGGACCAGCTCAGCCGGAGAACTGAGACCGACGGGACAGGGGTCTCGGGAAGGTGGGCAAGGAGTCGGCGATGAGTGACAAACAGACACAACTCAAGGAGGTTACATCTGAGTGTATTTTGCAAAGCTTCAGGCAAGGATTTTATACACAATGATTAAGGAAACAAAATACATCATCAGCTGATCGTTGTTCATGCCTGTGGTTTATACAATCTTAATGATTTTTAAGAAATAACAGTGCAAAGCTATGAGAGCAGATAATCGTCAGAGCATACGTCTCGTTTGGCATAGTGTCGTGGGTGGCTGCTAGACGTAACAGTGCAAATCGTCAGAGTATATGTCTCGTCATGGTTTTGGCATTTGGACTATCTATGATGAGAACTGGGGTTATGGCTACAGGGCAAGAGTTCAAAGTTTAACCTAGTGCCTTTTATTGCTCTCTTACTATAAACTTCTATAATTCCCTTTGTTCCAAATTTCTAAATCTTTTTCAAACCATCTCCAAAATCATTTCCATGAAGTTTCCACAAAAAGTTCTTCCTGTTGTAACCCATCCACAACTGTCCTTGAGCCCCCTCTGCCCTTCTGGGCTAATCTAAGCAAGAGCGGGGGAGCATTCTGGGCCAAAGTTACATTGTTATGAGTTTGACTTCCTGGGAAAGATTCGTCTGTTTTACTCATAGGGCACAGTTGATAATTTGGAAAAGAACACTGCACTCACTGAGCCATATCTATTAAAGATTAAGAGAATCATTGACAAGAAGATTACAGCAAAGAGAATAGCCAAGAACACAGAGGATCTTGCTGGGCCACCTTTTGCTACGGGCATACTTCCTTGAAGCTTTTGCCACGTCATGCGTGTAGGTTCACGCAGACTCCGTAGGAGGCAAGGCCGTGGCAGCTCACTAAGTAGCTGAGGCTGGCCGCGAACCTGGATCCTCCCGTCTCAGCCTCCCAAGTACTGGGATTACAAGCGTGCGCCACCACGCCTGGTGGAAAGGTTTATTTTGGTTCACCATTTTGGAGGTTTCAGGTTTCAATCCAGGACAAAAAAATATAGGCTCCTTGATTTGGGGCCTATATAGCGTGGTGGGAGTGCGTAGAGGAGAAAAGCTGTCCACCTCATGGCCAGGGAGCGAAAAAAAGAGAAAGAGGAAAGGGCTGGCGTCCCAGTATCCCCCACGAGGGTGCATCCCCACTGGTCTCCCATTAGGCTCCACCTCTTAGTTTCCACCACTCCCCAAAAGCGCCAAGCTGGGAACACAGCCTTTAGCAAACGGGCCTTTGGGGGACATTCCCATCCACACCGTGGCAGTTTGAGACCCCCAGGTGCATGTCCCGGAGCCCCTGGTGTGGCGTCAGTAAAGCCGGCATTGCTCTCTCCCTGCATCTGAGCATTTCTACCAGAGCTTTTGCAATCAAAATGGTCACTGACCAGAGGGCCCTGGATTCCTTGTAGAGGGCCCTAGATTCCCTTTAGAGGGTCCTAGATTCCTTGCAGAGGGTCCTAGATTCCTTGCCAGAGGGTCCTAGATTCCTTGTAGAGGGCCCTAGATTCCCTTTAGAGGGTCCTAGATTCCTTGTAGAGGGCCCTAGATTCCCTTTAGAGGGTCCTAGATTCCTTGCAGAGGGTCCTAGATTCCTTGCAGAGGGTCCTAGATTCCTTGTAGAGGGTTCTAGATACCTGCTATGGGGTGTTTTTTCTTTTCTGAGCCCTGGTGCCAGGTCCAGGTCTTATAGCCGCATCACACTGAGAACAGAGCCCCAGACCCAGCTCTTCCAAAGCACTCATTTGACAGTCCCCCTGTCCCCATGCCCTGGGCAGAGAGAACTGTCCTTATGAGAGATTGGACCACAGGCTGCCGTTTGTATCAGTTTGGATGCAATCACACATTTGACTCAATTTCCTTTTTTCTTTTTTTGCGATACTGGGGATGGAACCCAGGGGCATTCTACCTCCGAGCTCCACCCCCAGCCCTATTTTTTATTCTTTATTTTGAAACAGGGTCTCACTAAGTTGTGGAGGGCCTCACTAAGTAGCTGAGGCTAGCCATGAACCCGGATCCTCCTGTCTCAGCCTCCCAAGTACTGGGGTTACAAGCGTGCACCACCATGCCTGACTCAATTACCTTTTTTCTAATGATACTTAGTGTCTGCCCACCCAGAGGTCTCCCATATCCCCCGCCCCCATGTCTTCTGGCGTCCTTTGAGCGACAGCAGTCGGTGCCAGAGGACATGGACAAAGCCGATTTCTGTCCCCTTCCCTGGGCAGTTCCTCATCTGCAGAGCCGGCAACTGTAACGCTCTGTGATATAAATAAATGCGGCCAGGCTGGTGTATCTAGCCCCCCCCCGGGATGATTGGGTGCGTTGGCTTCCTTTCTGGCTTCCGGCCCCCTCTCCTGGGACACACCAGGATGGCTGCACTCAGCCACGGAGCAAGTGCTCAGAAATGGAGACTGCCCTGGAACCTGGTTTGTGAAGATTATCAGAGCACTATGCCGTGAGAGCAGGAGGCGTCTGAGAGCCAGGGAGGATGCATCCCCCACTAACCTCAAGTTAAGAACAAACGAGGCCGCTCTGGGGAGCTGCCAGGTGCAACCGCCAAGGAAGCCAGGTGTGGTGGCGCACACTTGTAATCCCAGTACTTGGGAGGCTGAGACAGGAGGATCTGGGTTCGTGGCCAGCCTCAACTACTTAGTGAGGCCCTCTGCAATTTAGACCCTGTTTCAAAATAAAGAATAAAAAATAGGGCTGGGGGGTATAGCTCGGAGGTAGAATGCCCCTGGCTTCAGTCCCCAGTACCAAAAAAAATTAATCAAAAGGAAATAAAACAAAATTTAGGATTCATTTCCTCATTTGCTCTGGCCACATTAGTAGCCACATGTGGCTAGTGGCTACTCCACTGGTCAGCCACAGAGAGGCTGTCATCAACACAGGAGGGGCTGCTGGATGGTGTGGGTTTGCATAGATTCCCAAAGTCGGGGATATTGCCCCTGGTGGGGCACTGGACTAATCCAGGGGGAGGTAGTAGCCTCAGGGGCAGTTGAATAAAAATAAGGGGGCAGTGGAAATGCTTAGGGGGACACCGAGTATTTTTTTTCTTAATTTTTAATTTTTAAAAAATTTTTGTGAAACTGGGATCGAACCCAGGAGAGTTCTACTTCCGAGTTACACCTCTAGCCCTATTTTATTTATTTTTTTACTTTGAAACAGGGTCTCACTAAGTTGCTGAGGCTGGCTGCAAACCTGCCATCCTTCTGTCTCAGCCTCCCAAGTACTGGGATTACCAACGTGTCTCACTGTGCCTGGCAATTATTATTATTTTTTCCTGAAAAGGAGACAGTAAGCCAGTAAGTTTGGGCTCTATGGTTGGAGCATTGACTTAAGTCTGAAAGGGCCAGACAAGGATCAAAAGGAGATTTTAAAAAACCAACCATTGGCCTATTAGAGTATTAAACCCCAAACGGGGGTGCTGAATTCTAAAAATTGTGGACCAATGAAGAGGCTGAGTTATCTTTTCATTCATCACTCATTGGCGAGCCTGCTCTGTGGTGAGGGGTAGGGATTCAATCCATCCGCAAATCTGATGGGAGAGGATATTGTGGGGTTCTAGTCCCGTGTCCCGGGCCAAAGATAAGCTCCATTATTGGCTTGGCAGACCCCGGGGCAGGCAGGGGTTGTTCAAGGGTAGAGGAGAGACTCAATTTAGCAGGGGACCTGGGATCATGTCCCTGGCTTTGCTAGCGGTGGTTGAGAGGAAACACCTGGAAATGATGATGGACTCCCCTCCTTCTCATGACCTCCCTGGGGACTCTCCCCCCCACCCATTCTTCTGTCCCTTGCTGGCCCCGGAGGGGAAGGTGCGGCTCCTCTTCCTTAGGGCACCTCCTGGAAGCTGTGTTCTCAGACCTTCCCGTTCCTCGCTGACACTGCAGAGCCGGCGTTGTCAAGGCCTGGTTGTCAGGGGTCACACTTTCTGGGGGTGCATGCCTTCTCGGGGTTTCTAGGGCTTTCCCCTGAAGATCTGGAGAAGCACGAGGGTGCTGTTTTCCGAGCTGGTGCTGAACGCAGGTGGGGCAGAGGCAGCCATCCTGTCTGTGAGCCTCGGGGACAAGCAGCTCTTCCAGCTCCAGGGTGCGAGGGCCACCTGGCCAGCTCTGATTCCTGGGTGACACACTGCTGTTCAGGAAATGGCCTCCTTCTGGTAACTTCTGTTATAATTTGTCTAAGGGAAGTCTCATTATTTTCACATTTATTAAAAGCAGCCATGGTGCTGGGCCTGATGGTGCATACCTGTAATCCCAGTACTTAGGAGGCTGAGACAGGAGGAATGCAGGTTCGAGGCCAACCTCAGCAGTTTAGGGAGACCCTCAGCAACTTAGTGAGATTCTGTTTCAAAATAAAAAGGGCTAGGAGTGTAGCTCGGAGGTGAAGGTCACTAGGTTCAATCCTCAGTACCAAAAAATAAAAAAGGGGGCAGCCATGGTGTTCTCTGAAATAACTTACTTTCAAGGGAGGGAGATGCATTTAACTTTATTATTTTTTTTTATTTTTACTTTTTTTTTCGGTACTGGGTATTGAACCCAGGGGCATTCTACCTCCAAGCTACACCCCCAGTCCTATTTTTTATTCTTTATTTTGAAACAGGGTCTCACGAAATTGTGGAGGGCCTCACTAAGTAGCTGAGGCTGACCACAAACCTGTGATCCTCCTGTCTCAGCCTCCCAAGTACTGGGATTACAAGCATGTGCTACCATGCCCGGCTGCATGTAACTTTAAAAGTCAAAATTAATTCCGTCGGGTAGTATTTGCTGGGTGTGTACGAGAGGTGGGATGCGTTCGCAGGCATACGTTCCTCAGCTGACTCCCGGGTTCCAGCTTGCCAGTTGGGGAGCTGAGGTGTGTAGAGTTGCACCCGGCCTGAGGGATCAGTGTGATCTGATGTGAGTGTACATCCTCAAGAAACAGATGCTAGCCGGGTGTGGTGGCGCACGCTTGTAATCCCAGTACTTGGGAGGCTGAGACCGGAGGATTGCAGGTTCATAGGCAGCCTCGGCAACTTAGTGAGGGCCTCTGCAACTTAGAGAGGCCCCGTTTCCAAATAAGAAATAAAATTGGGCTGGGGGTGTGGCTCAGAGGTAGAATGCCCCTGGGTTCAATCCCTAGAAACACACACACACACACACACACACACACACACACGCGCGCGCGCTAAGACAGACAGGAGTGTTGGGTGGGGGTGGAATTTTGAGAAGAAGAAGCAGCCACGGGAGGGGGGAGCCTCAGGTTGCCACGCAGGTCTGATTAAAGTCTCAGTCGACTCAATGGGGACCTTTGGGGGAGGTGGTGACGCTCTGCCGGGATCAGTCACTCGCGGGTGGCCTCACTCACTGGGTGGGCTCACTTCTGTCCTCAGACCTGCATGGGATGGCGCTCACCTGCCAGGCTGCCCGCGCCCCTCACGGTAGGGAAGTGGCAGGGGGTCATCTGTGTCTACACTCGTCCCGCTGTAGGCGGCCTGTGGACAGTAAGGGTTGACAGTGGGGACAGATCTAGAACCGAGTCCAGAGCGATCGCGCTGCCGGCCGACTTCCTGACATCAGAAGCCACAGGCACGGGCGCTGCCTTCCACGGGCCATGGGCCACGGAGCTCTCTGAACTGCAAATCCGTTCAGCCGAGTGGATTTGGCGGCCAGTTAAAGCAGGAGAGATTGTTTTATCTCTACCTTCCCTTTGGCCAGAGGGAGTCTTAGGCAGGGAAAGTGAGTCTAAGATTGGGAGAAATCTGTGGTCTCCAGAGGCAATGGCTCACCTGGTCCCCATGTCTGTTTTTTATCCTCCCATCTCAGCCTCCCAAGTACTGGGATTACAAGCGTGTGCCACCACACCCAGCTCCGATGTCTGCTTTATAGAAGAAAAATGACTGCCGTTGTGAATTTTTTTTTTTTTTTTTTGCTGTACCAGGGATTGAACGCAGGGGTGTTCTACCTCCACGCTACGCCCCCGGCCCTATTTTTTATACTTTAGTTTTGAAACCGGGTCTCATGAAGTTGCGAGGGCCTCACTAAGGAGAGAGAGAGACAGGAAGAGAGAGAGCGCTGAGGCTGGCCGCGAACGCAGATCCTCCGGTCTCTGCCTCCCAAAGTACTGGGATTACAAGCGTGCGCCACCACGCCCGGCTGAATTTAATTTTTTTTAATGGAACTGGGGATTGGACCCAGGGACATTATACTTCTGAGCTCCACCCCCAGCCCTATTTTTTATTCTTTATTTTGAAACAGGGTCTTGCTAAGTTGCAGAGGGCCTCACTAAGTCGCTGAGGCTGGCCGCGAACCCAGATCCTCCTGTCTCAGCCTCCCAAGTACTGGGATTACAAGCGTGCGCCACCACACCCGGTGTGAGTTTAATTTTTTTAATTTTTAATTTTTGGTACTGGGGATTGAACCCAGGGGCATTCTGCCTCCCAGTTGTACCCCAGCCCTTTTTATTTTTTATGTATTTGAAACATGGTTACGCTAAATTGCTGAGCTGGCCTTGAACCGGAAAGCCCCTCCACCCCCTCAGCCTTCCAAGTACTGGGATTACAGGTGTGTTGTGAGTTTAAATTAGAAACAGTGATTAAAAAAAAGTATCCCTATGCTGCTTCTGGGAATTTTTTTGTCTTCCCATGGCTTTGTGGATGAAAGACCCTAATCCCCCCAAAAAGTTTGCTGTCTGCCATTTCCTCCCACGCCTCATTACTGCCACAGAGACCATGCATTTACTATCTTTGTCCTAGAGGTAAAGAAAGAGGGGCCAGGGACTTGTTCGAGGTCACTTACCTGGGAGGAGCTGGGCCAACCTGGGGGTGACCCCAGACCCACCTGTTTCTACCACCACACCCTGCTTGTTGCATTGATCAGGGCCCTTCGAAAAGTCTGGTTGGGGATGAGGCTCCCTTGGGGGTTGGGAAGGAGATGGGGCAGTCAGAGGCGCTGTGGCAACAGTTCTCAGCTGCAGGCTGGGATAATGGGTTTGCGCCTGGGAGCGATGGGTGCGCAGTGGAGTTTCTATGGCCAGGTTCCCTTCAGAGGCAGCGTGCCCTTGCTTGAGGGTAGATATGTTCTCTGTCATCAGTTCTTCTGCCTAATGAACCTTCCTAAAACTCAGCAGCTTGAACCATCACCGTGCGTTACCTCAGGATTCTGTGGCTGGCATTGAGATTGGGCTCAGCTGGGCGTCTCTTCTGCTCTGAGCTGGGCTCCCTTGTGCATCTGTGGTCGACCTCTGGGTTGGCTGCTCGGCTCGCTGGTGTGCGGTGGCTTCAGCTGGGGTGGCTCATCCCTGTTTTTTTGGTGCTCTTCGTTTGCCGGCAGGCTGGCCTGGCGACTGGGCAAGGTGCCAACAGAATTATCAGAAGCATGGGTGGACTTTTTTGTTTTTGTGGTGCTGGGGGATTGAACTTGGGGCATTCTATGTCTGAACTACATCCCCAGCCCTATTTTATTTGGAAACAGGGTCTTGCTAAATTGCCGAGGGCCTCACTAAGTAGCTGAGGCTGGCGGCAAATCTGCGATCTTCCTGTCTCAGCCTCCCAAGTACTGGGATTACAAGCGTGCACCGCCACGCCCGTACATGTGTTCTCTCAAAGCCCAAGTCCAGAAGCCAATCCATGCCTCTCTTTCCATGGCCAGTGTGAGGGGCAGGGCCAGCCCACATCAAGAGGAGGGGGAGGCCAACTTCACCTCTGGGTGGAAGAGGCTGCAAAGTTGGACTGAAAAGGGCAGGGACACAGGAGGGGTGGCAACCTGTGGCCACTGTTCTAATGTTACTGGTGGTGAAATCCTGGCCATCCTCCAGTTTCTGGTGATGTCAGCTGAGTGTCTGATTCAATTCCTGCCTAGCACAGCAGAAAAAAGAGTACAGTAGCTGGGCGTGGTGGCGCATGCCTGTAATCCCAGTCCTTGGGAGGCTGAGACAGGAGGATCCGGGTTCGTGGACAGCCTCAGCTACTTAGTGAGGCCCTCCACAACTTAGTGAGACCCTGTTTCAAATACAGAATAAAAAAATAGGGTTGGGGCTATAGCTAGGAGGTAGAATGCCCCTGGGTTCCATCCCCAGTACCATAAAAAAAAAAGAAAAGAAAAGAGAGTGCAGTTCTGTGAGCGGCTGGGGTGCTGGGACAGTGGGGTTTCAAGGTGTTTGGCCTATTGCTGTCCAGTGTTCTAACATCCTCTTTGAATGCATATTTTGTACCCAGCACCACAAGAGATACTTTACAAGCATTCTGCCTAAACCTCCAGAACCTTACTTTTTTTTTTATAGTACTGGGGGCATTGCACCTAGAGGCATTCTACCTCCGAGGTACACCCCCAGCCCTATTTTATTTTTTATTTTGAAACAGGATCTTGCTAAATTGGTGAGGCTGGCCTCAAACCTGTGATCCTCCTGTCTGGGCATCCCAAGTACTGGGATTACAAGCGTGCACCACCTCTCCTGGCTTTCTTAGGTACATTTTTATTCCTCCTGTTTTTCAGCAGAGGGAAACTGAGGCTCAGCATGGTTAAGAAGCTTGTCTGAGGTCACACGGCTCATCAGTGGTAGAGGCAGAATTTGACCCTCCTGTTACTGCCTGTGCATCCAACACTTGATCATCCTGAGGAAGTGGTCCACAAAGCTTTGAATCTGGATCCAGGTGGAACCATTAGTTTCAAGCCCCTAAGATCCCCAGGAAGCCCTGTTCTTAAACACCTGGAGCCTCAGTTTCCTCACACATAAGAGGAACTGCTGAGGCCTTTTGGGTAACCGTGGCTCCAGTTGGCAAGCACGGGTCCCTCGTCACCTCCATCTGGAAGTGATGTGGTCAGAAGTGGCTCTCCGGCGCCAAGCCCTGGCTGCTCTGTGCCCAGCGAGTGGTTCCCTGGGTTTCTCTCTGGTAGATACACACTGATTGAATTTGACTCATGGAACTGAAATGTGGGTCCCCGGAGAAGCTCTGGCTTTGGGATCAGATGCACGAAGGCAAACCTCATGGGTTTTAGGTTTGCAATCCCCAGTTACTGCCCTTGGTCTGGCTATGACTTGGCCCTGTGGGTGGCTGCTGCGGCGTTTGTGGTGACACAGGGAACCTTTAGACACTGCCGGCTCCTGGCCTTCCCTGGGGGCGGCTGCAGCTTGGCCCTTCTCTACCACCTGCGCCCTGGGAATTTACTTGCAGATTTCTTGCAGAAGTGGGAGGAATTTGGAGCAGGGTGGGTGCTGGAATGGTCAGTGGACTGCATCCGGGGAAACTGAGGAAGCCCCTTTGGGAAAATAGAGGGCATTTAAACTGCCCTGCGAGGAGGGTGTTTGGGGGACCAGAAGAAGTACACCCCCTGGTTGCAGACACTTTGGGCTCAGATCCCAGCTCTGCCACGTAGCAGTGGTATAGCCGATGTTCCCTGTTGAATACACACAAGAAGCCACCTGTTAGGACCTCCTCGTGCAAGAGATGAAACTCTCAGGGGCAGAAGCGGTGCTGGCGGAAGAGCAGGTGGCCACATTTCCAAGGATGCTTGTGAACTGCTCCTTAAGAGAGGCTGACCTGAGCTGGCGTGGTGGCGCACACTTATAATCCCAGTACTTGGGAGGCTGAGACAGGAGGATTGCAGGTTCACAGCCAGCCTCAGCAACTTAGTGAGGCCCTCTACAACTTAGTGACTCTGTTTTTAAAATGAAATAGGGCTGAGGGTGTAGCTCAAAGGTAGAATGCCCCGAGTTCAATCTATAGTACCACCAAAAAAAAAAAAAAAAAAAAAAAAAAAAAAGCCCCTGACGTGCAGGCAGTGTCAGGATCTGGGAAAAGCAAGAAGGTACAATTCACCTCTTGGGTCCCGGGAGCCTGAGGGGATGGAGAAAGGCTTCCTTTCTCTCCCAACCCCCAGTGTGTCCTCTGCTCAGATGGTGCTTCCGAATCCAAGTTCTGACCTCAGAGCTGCCCACAGAGCCTCGCTGGGGCTTTCCCAGGCAGGCCACATGTGTGAGCTGCTGGCCGCAGAGGGCACCTGTGCCTGGCGATTCCCTCCTCCTCTCTCTGCTGATGTGGGCAGGGTAGGACAGGGAGTGCGTGACATGCTCTGCTGCTGGGGCATGCACTACAACGTGAGAGCTGTGGGCTGGGCCAGGTCCCGGGACCACCTCTGGTCACCCTGTGCCCATCTGTGAAGTGGGGAGGATTGAGTACCTCCCGTAGGCCTGCTATGAAGGCTAAATTCCAGGTGATGCAGAGTGAGCCTCACCCAGCCCTGCACCCTGAGTGTCTGCTGCATGCTGGGGCCCTCACTTAGAGAGCCGGGGGCTGGTAAGAGGGCTCTAACACGTCTTTGAAGGTTGCGGCCTCTTTAACTGTAGATGAGATTAGGAGAGCCTGCTTCTCAAAGGCAGTCGACTGGCCCCAGAGGAACCTGCTATTTGTGATCGCTGTGGGTGGTGATGTAGCGCTTAGACTACAAATTGCCTGGTGAACATGCACAGTCCAATGTAGCCGTCCAGAGTGACCTGGGACTCTGCATTTCTATCAAGCCCAGCGTTCTCCAGGCTGCTGGTCTCAGGGCTGCACTTGAAGCAGCAAGCCAAAGTAGGGCGAGGTGGTGCACGCTTGTAATCCCAATACTTGGGAGGCTGAGACAGGAGGATTGCAGGTTCAAGACCAGCCTCAGCAACTTAGTGAGACGCTCAGCAACCTAGCGAGACCCTGTTTCAAAAACAAAAAATAAGCTGGGCATGGTGGCCCATACTTGTAATTCCAGTACTTGGGAGGCTGAGACAGGAGGATCGCAGGTTTGTGGCCATCCTCAGCTACTTAGTGAGGCCCTCTGCAACTTAGAACCTGTTTCGAAATAAAGAATAAAAAATGGGGGGGGCTGTAGCTTGGAGGTAGAATGCCCCTGGGTATTCTACCTCTGAGGCAGCAAGCTGAGATGAGACCTTGCTTGATGGTTTGTTGATGGGAGCCTGTTGCTGGGGACACCAGGTCCTTTGATATGGTAACCAGACAGAGGAAGACAGCGTTCTCCCAAGAGTACCAGGCGAGATTGGGGGCAGGTGGTTGAAGTGGTCGGGTTGTCTTTCTGTAACTTAGAGGACAGCAAGAGAAGAAGCAGATGGCATCTTTTCGGTGGCTTGTCCTGAACTCCGCCATTGTAATCTCTCCATCTCTTGGGATCGGCCTGGCCAGTAGCCAACTGACTGGACTTCAGAAGGGCCGCGCTCAAGGGCTGGCCCGCAGCGGCGTCTCGCTGGACACGGTCCCGGGTACAGAGCTGGCCCAGGCTGCGGAGGAAGCGGCCATGTTCTGTAAACAGAGACACAGGCACATTGTCCAGGGTGCCACCCGTGGGTGTCCTGCACGTGCGTGCACACGCCTCTTGATCTCCGGCCCTGTCTTCCATTGCCCAGGATTTGGGAGAAACTTCTCATCTGGCCGGCTGATTAGAAGTTTGAACCAGAGGGATGTTGTCAGCCATTGTTGTTAGAACCGTCAAGTTCCTTGGGCTAAGAAGGAAATAATTCATCAGGTCCCGTCTCTACTTCAGATTTTTTTGTTTTTATTGGTGCATTGTAATCATACATCTTGATGAAGGTCAGGGTGGTAGAGGCAGACATGAACACAGCACTCCTTGAGCCCTCCCCCGGTTCCCGCCGCCCTCCCTCCCACTCTGCTCCTTCCCATGCTCAGCACAGTGATTGGCTTTGATAGTTTGTGCACGTACATGTCCCCTCTCTCTCAGGTAGGTCGCCTTCTTCACTCATCTAAGGTTTCTCCTTTGTCTGGAGTTCCCGCTTTCTCCCCAGCTTCCACATAGGAGGGAGAACATCCGACTTTTCACTTTTTGTGACTGATTAATCTCGCTTAGCATAATGTTCTCCAGTCCCATCCATTTCCCTGCAAATGACATGATTTTGTTCTTCTTGATGGCTGAGTAGAATTCCATGGTGTACGTATCCCATAGTGTTGTAATCCATTCATCTGTTGATGGACATCTCGGCTGGTTCCATAGTTTGGCAATTGTGAATTGTGCAGCAATAAACATAGACATGCATTACTCTGGTAGTTTGGTTTCCATTCTTTTGGGTAGATACCCAGGAGTGGTATAGCTGGGACATATGGTAGGTTTACTCATTCGTCTGAGGACCCTCCACACTGTTTTCCAAAGTGGTTGCACGAATTTGCAATCCCACCAACAGTATTTTGATGTAAATTTTGGCGCTCTGAGCCTTGGCTCTAGGCTGGGGAAGCAGGGCCTGAGAGTTCAGTTCTCCAGGGTCCCTTCCTGCTGGATAAGCAAGGAATCTGTGAAGTTGGAGTGGTGGCTCTGCCTGAAATTCCCAGGGTGCAACAGCAACTGCAGGGACACAATAGAGGAGCAGCCTCTTGTTTCTTTTTTTTTTTTTTTTTTGCGGTACCAGAGATTGAACCCAGGGGCTTTCTACCTCCGAGATACATCCTCGGCCCTATTTTTTTATACTTTATTTTGAAACCGGGTCTCACGAAGTTGCGGAGGGCCTCACTAAGTAGCTGAGGCTGGCCGCGAACCCGGATCCTCCGGTCTCCGCCTCCCGAGTACTGGGATTACAAGCGTGCGCCACCATGCCCGGCTAGCCCCTCCCTTCCTTCCTTCCTTCCATCCATCCTTCCATCCATCCTTCCATCCATCCATCCATCCATCCAACCATCCCTACTGGGGATTGAACCCAGTGATGTTCTACCTCTGAGTTACACCCCCAGCCCTATTTTATTTTATTTATTTTTTGTTTTGTAACAGGGCCTCACTAAATTACTGAGGCTGGCTTCAAACCTGCGATCTTCCTGTCTCAGCCTCCCAAGTACTGGGATTACAGGTGTGTGTCACCATGCCTGGTTTCTTATAGCCATTTTCTAACCCTTCTGGGTGATGAATTTTCATTTTTGTTTATTTTTATGTCTCTATTTTGGAAGGGGGTGAAGCTGGGGATGGAACCCAGGGTCTTACACATGCCAGACAAGCACTTTACCACTGAGCTGCATCCTCAGCCTCTATTTTTTTTTTTTTGTTCTTTTTGTGCATCTTTTAGAAAGTGGATTACAGATGGTAGTTCACTGTGCCGATGTGAGTTTGGAGTTGGTGGGACTGTTTGGAGCCGGCCCCGTGGCGCTGGGGTTTTCGAGTGGAGGAGGTGTTTCATGTTCCCCAGCTCTTAGGACTTGACATGTGGGAAGGCCAGGATGTTTTAGCAGTTTGGATGTCAAACTGCTAATTCTTCTCACCTGTGAAAACAGCTGGCGTTACGGAGTGCAACCCCGGACTTGCCCCAGCGGCCCGCGCTCAGCCCCAGAAGCGAGGGGGGCAGGGAGCCATCTCTCCATGTGGCTTTCTTCTCCCTGGTGTTTTGCTCTGTGTGTCATTATGAATTTGAGCAAGAGCCACCCAGGGCTGGCCAAACTGCCCTTGTGTGGCCGTGTGAGGCGGCACGGTCTGTGTGGGAAAGCGCTTGCTTCGATTTCCAAAGGGTTGGGGGTTCCAGCCCTGCTGGGGAATTCTGCAGCCATGGTCCACGTGCAATGACCAGAGGTGTGGGAGCTGGCTAGGGAGAACCGGCAGGGGAGCTTCCCCGGGGGGCTGGAGGGTGGATGTCCTCACTCATGGGGGCCTGACTCCTCTTACTCCGCACCAAGACCCACCTGGAAAGAAAGACTCCTGGGGGGTGGGGGAACCCCTGTCTCTGTGTCCTCAGAGGCCCTTCAGGTTCTCAGTGTGGAGGGTCTACTGAGAGCCAGTTGGAATATGATGGGGCCCCCTCTGAGCAGGTTAGTGACGGTGTCTACGTGACATCCACCAACCTTTGTCACAATCCCCCCAGAGGGTCTGCCGTGTGGTATGGTGGCCTTGTCTACCCAGCTAGGGTCTCAGTGGGGGAACAGTATCATTCTGAGGCCAGGGTAGGGGTGATGGGTCAACGATCGAGACCCCATGAAGAAGGTGGCTCTCAGGGCAGAGTGACCGGAGTCCCCGCCAGCTTTCTGTGTTCCCAGGGGGGCTGCGTAGGATCATCCTAACCTCTGCCCGACACCTTTTCCACAGATACTAATGCAGGTGGGAGACGATGTGTTTCGTAACACAGGATGAATTCCATCTCGTTTCTAGGCTGCTGGAGATTGTAGCTCGTGTTCTCCTTGAGCAGTGCCCTGGAATGTTCTCGTCTTTGAACATGAGTGTGGGTTTTGTTCAGAGTCTCGCTGTACAAGGACCTCTTCCAAGTGCTCGCAGCTCAGCACACACTGTGCCCGATGAGCGCTGTCTAGTATTCTCTGCTATCGGACTTTAGCTGATGGTTTTCCAGAAACAATGCACGCATGCGTGGGGCAAAATTATTTTTGTAACATCTGGAAGGAAACTTACTGCCATTTACCCTCCCCCTCCGTGCTCTATACCCACCCAGGCCCAAACATGATGCCTGTCTTCCTGACAGGCCTTGCTCTTTCCCTGGGGCCAGGCAAGGCCCTGCTGGGAACGGCTGGCCCCTGGCAGCCTTGCGGGTCAGAGTGGAGGATGCGAGCTTGGTTCTTGAGCTCTGCATGCCAGCCCTCCTGTTTGGGGCTGGGACAGAGGACGCAGTTTGTCATTTCCCACTGCTGCCATTTTCACTCTATGTGTGTTGTGTGTGTGGTGGGGGCAAGAGGAGGAGGGGAGACGAGGGGAAGGACATCATTAAATTTCCCCTTTTAGCTGGGCGTAGTGGTACGCACCTGTAATCCCAGTACTTGGGAGGCTGAGACAGGAGGATCCAGGTTCGCAGCCAGCCTCAGCAACTTAGTGAGGCCTTCTGCAACTTAGTGAGACCCTGTTTCAAAATAAAAAATAAAACAGGGCTGGGGGTGTAGCTCAGAGGCAGGACACCCTGGGCTCAATCCATACTACCCTTCCCCCCATAAATCCCATTTTTTATTGAAAGTGCCTATTTCATATACAATTAAAGTAACGATCACAAGTTTGTATAAACACTGCTCAGGTTGAAAAATAGAACATCAGCACCGCTTCCCTGCGTTACAACCCCCTCGCTCCTCCCTAGAGCAACCATCATCCTGCCCTTCACTCCATAGTTAAACTGCGCCTACTTTTGAGGTCAATGAAATCAGCGAGTAACCTGTTACAACTCCCTGGTGTTTTTGGCTCAGCTTTCTATTTGTGAGCTGCATCTCTGTTTGCAGGTGAGTGTTGTTTACGGAAGGATTTTTCGTCGCCGTCTAGAATTCTCTCCCTTTACCGCACCATGATTTCCTTATCTACTCTGGCACTGCTCCGTCTTGGGCGTCTTCACATACTCAGCCATGAACATGGTGCACGTGTCTCCTGGGAAGCGTATGTATGCATTTGCATTGGTGTATCCCTAGAAACGGAATTACTGGGTTATGGAGTAGGCACGCGTTCTGCCGCGTTGGAAGCCGATGGCTAGCTTTCCAAAGTGGGTTTAGCGGTCCACACTCCCCCAGCAGCGCACGAGGCTCCAGGTGCTCCGCATCCTTGCCAGCTCTTGGCATTTGCAGTCTTTTTGGTTGGCCGTCTGGTCAGTGTGGAGTGTTGCTGCATTTGGATCTATCTGGTAACTAATATAGTTGAGCACCTGTTCATACGTTTATTGGCCAGTTGACTATCTTCTTTCATGAGGTGACTATTCAAGCCCTCGGCTCATTCTTCTATTGGTTTGTTTGTGTTTTTCTTACTGGTTTGTAGGAGCTCTTCGTGTGCTGGGCAGGAGCCTTCTGTTGGTTTTGCACGTTCCTGGTTTTCTCTTCAGCTTTATTTTTCCATGCTGGGTCTGAACTCAGGGCCTTGTGCTGCGAAGCAAGGGCTCTACCACTGAGCTGCACCCGCAGGCCCTTGCCTTTAAGCATTTTTTTTTTCTTCCTGGTGCTGGGATGGAACCCAGGGCCTCACACGTGCTCTGCAAGTGCTCAGCCATGGAGCCCTTTCCCAGCTCTACTTTAAGCTTTTAACGCACCTGGGGAAGACCTAGCAGATTAACTGTAGGACCGACTCTTTCCAACCCCTGTGCACGCATGCGTGCGTACACACAGTAAAATAACAGTTTCAGCGAGGCATGGTGGTACAGGCTTGTAGTCTCAAAACTTGGGAGGCTGAGACAGGAGGATTGCAGGTTTGCAGCCAGCCTCAGCAACTTAATGAGGCCCTCTGCAGCTTAGTGAAACCCTGTTTCAAAATACAAAATAAAATGGGGCAGGGGGTGTAGCTTGGAGGTAGAATGCCCTGGGTTCAATCCCCAGCTTTAGCAACTTAGTGAGACCCTGTTTCAAAATAAAAAATAAAATAGGGCTGGGGTTTAGCTCAGAGGTAGAACACCCCTCAGTTCCATCCCCTGTACCACAAAACCAACCAACCAACCATAGTTTCCCAGGGAACTTTCAGATTCACCCACGGCTGGGTGAGATTTAACCACCAACCTCCTTTTATGATACTGGGTTATGACAAAATGCCTTTTCTTCTTGATGCACAGGGTCCTTGTGGGTGCACCGAAGGCAGATTCCAAGTACAGCACTTCAGTGAAGTCCCCGGGGGCGGTGTTTAAGTGCCGAGTCCACACCAACCCTGACCGGAGATGCACCGAACTGGACATGGCTCGAGGTGGGTGGAGGCGCTGCCAAGGTGTCCGTGGAGTCCGACCTCATTGTTGGCCCTCTTTTCTTCTCAGGGTGGCCTGACCACTCACCCAACTTGTCCATCTGTCCGTCCATCCATCCTTCCCACAAATAGGTACTGAGCACGTATTGGTTATTAAACACTGGGGTTTACTGGTGAACAAAACAAACAAGGATCCTGTCATTCTGGGCCATGAAAGTTAGTGGCCAGAAGAGATGATAAAACAAATGATTGAGTGAGAGAAGACCAGAGGGAAGGCAGGTACTCCATCTAATCAAGATCGGAGGGTCAGGGCAGGTCTCCCTGGGGAGGATGCATGGCGGTTAGCTGGGCAGGTCCAGGAGGCAGAACCTCCAAGCAGAGGGGCGCCACTGTGAACTCCAGGGTGAGGACAGTGTAGACGAGTGTTGGGGAGGGCAGGGCGAGGACAGTGTAGACGAGTGTTGGGGAGGGCAGGGCGAGGACAGTGTAGACGAGTGTTGGGGAGGGAGGGTGGGAGCAGAGGAGGTTGGTGAGGGGGCCTGAGGCTGGATCATGCAGGGCCTGGCAGGCCAGGGTGAGTTAGGGTTTCATTCTGTGTAGGAGGGGGGAGGCCTTGAACATCAACATTAGGTTTTGTATTTTAAGTAGGGAGACAGACGATGCGGTGGATGTGTTTGAAAGCTCACTTGGGTTCAGTGGAAAATACCTCTTTGGAATGAGATGGAGCTGGCTGGGTTCAGAGCCCCGGTGTGAGGACTGGGACTGTCCTGTGGCTTCTTGGACCTCAGCTCGCTCACCCTGTTAAATCAAGATGCCTGCCTCACAAGGGTGGCCTCGAAGATTCCACGAGGCAATGCAGGCCAGTGCATAGGACTGCGCGCAACAAATGAGTTGTTTTATTTGAATTATCACGTCAAGTCCTTACTTTCTCCAAAGTCCTGTCTTATAAAGATCTTCTTCTCCTCCTCCTGCTCCTCCTCCTCCTGCTCCTCCTCCTCCTTTTCCTCCTCCTCCTCCTCATTATTATTATTATTACTATTATGTTTTTGCAATACTGGGGATTGAACCTAGGGGCGCTCTGCCCTGAGCTATACCCCCAGCCCTTTATATATTTTTCTTTTGAGACAAGATCTCCACAAGTTGCTGAGATTGGCCTTGAACTTGTGATCCTCCTGCCTCAGCTTCCTGAATAGCTGGGATTTATTTTTTTATTGTTGTTGTTATTATTATTATTATTGTTATTATTATTGTTTTGTGGTACTGGGGATTGAACCCAGGGGCATTCTGCCTCTGAGCTACACCCCCAGCCCTATTTTATTTCTAATTTTGAAACAAGGTCTTACTAAGTTGCTGAGGCTGGCTGTGAACCTGCGATCCTCCTGTCTCCCAAGTACTGGGATTACAGGTGTGCGCCACCATGCCTGGCTTTATAATCATTATTTTTTAAGTCAAAAGTTGTAATGATTTTCTTTAGCAGAAGAGGAGAGGTGTCTGTGGTGTTCTCTCATGCTACTCAGAATGACTGGTTTGTAGCGCCGGGCGTGGTGGCGCATGCTTGTAATCCCAGTACTTTGGGAGGTGGAGACTGGAGGATCCAGCTTCGCGGCCAGCCTCAGCTCTCTCTCTCTCTCTCTCTATCTCTCTCCCTGTCTCTCTCTCTCTCTCTCTCTACCTGTCTCTCTCTCTCTCTCTCTCTCTCTCTCTCTCTCTCTTTCTCTACTTAGTGAGGGCCCTCCGCAACTTCGTGAGACCTGGTTTCAAAATAAAGTATAAAAAATAGGGGCGGAAGTAGAACGCCCCTGGGTTCAATCCCTGGTACTGCAAAAAAAAAAAAAAAAAAAAGAATGACTGTTTTGTCAACTGCTTGTTCCTGGTACATAACAAATTAAGGAACTTGCTTCAGTTAAGGAACATGTGGTGGCATATGCCTGTAGTCGCAGTACTTAGAAGGTTGAGACAGGAGGATCATAGGCTCGAGGCAGCCTCAGCAATTTAGCGAGACCCTCAACAACATAGCATGACCCTGTTTCAAAATAAAAAACTAAAAAGGGTTGGGGTGTAGCTCTGTGGGGCAATGCCCCTGTGTTCAATCCCCAGTATCGTACCAAACAAAAGAAAAACAGAGCTTGCTTCAGAACCTAAGTCAATGCACCACTTTCTTCCTTGAGAGAGTCTTGCTATGAAAAAGAATTGTCTGAACTTAGCATCATACAGAGGGATGGCGTTGATTGACATTTTCTTACAAGTTCCCGTGGAGTTTGTTGACTGACATTTTGCTCTAATTTCCTTATGCTCTTATTTCCTGACAGGTAATGAGCATTTGGGTCGCGGACCACCCTTTGAAAAGTGACCGGCTGAGACCCTTCCTCAGCCCGGGTCTGACTTTGCTTTTTTCTTTCAGGGAAGAGCCGGGGCACACCCTGTGGGAAGACCTGCCGGGAGGACCGGGATGACGAGTGGATGGGGGTGAGCCTGGCTCGGCAGCCCAGGGCGGATGGCCGCGTGCTGGTAAGGACTCCAGAGGGCGTGGGCAGGGGTGGCACCCTGAGACTCGGTGACTTTGATCCATTAGGAGCGCTGGGTGACATGGTGACTGGGACGTGCTTTGAGGTGGCCTTATTCTGCACTTCTGCATAGACAAATGTCTTTGTATTTTCTTTTTCCACCGAGTGTTAATGTCTGTCCCAAGGTGCAGAGAGGTGGCTATTGAAAACTAAAGAACAAAGCTCTACCTAAGTATTTTTGTGTATGGTTTTAAGTCGAGGTATAATTGACATAATATGCACAAATCTTAAGATTGTAGTTGGGGTTTTGAAAATTGTACATACCTGTGTCACCCCCCCCAAGATGTAGAATGTTTCTGTTGTCCTGGAGAGTTCTCTGTGTCCTTGTCTGGTCAGCTCCTCCCACCGGGGAGGCAGGCACTGCTGTGTCTGGGAGGACTAGGCATTGCTTTTGCTTTTTCTGTAATGTCATGTAAGCTGGGCGTGGTGGCACACGCTTGTAATCACAGTACCTGGGAGGCTGAGACAGAAGGATCGCAGGTTCGAGGACAGCCTCTGCAACTTAGTGAGGCCCTCTGCAACTTAACGAGACTCTGTTTCCAAATAGAATAAAACAGGGCTGGGGGGTGTAGCTCAGGGGTAGAATGCCCCAGGGTTCCATCCTCAGTACCACACACACAAAAATAAATAAATAAAATAAAAATAGAATGTCATTTGCATGTAGTCCTACAGTATGTGCTCTTTTGCATACATCTTCTTTCACTGCAGATATTTTTGAGCTTCATCCATGTCGTATGCATCTATAGTTTATTCTTTTTTTTTTTTGCGGTACCGGGGGTTGAACCCAGGGGCGTTCTACCTCTGCGCTACGCCCCCAGCCCTATTTTTTATACTTTATTTTGAAACTGGGTCTCACGAAGTTGCGGAGGGCCTCACTAAGTAGAGAGAGAGAGAGAGAGAGAGAGAGAGACAGGGAGAGAGAGAGTGAGAGAGCTGAGGCTGACCGCGAACCCGGATCCTCCGGTCTCTGCCTCCCAAAGTACTGGGATTACAAGCGTGCGCCACCACGCCCGGCCTTTGTAGTTTATTCTTATTTGTTCCTACATGATATTTATGAAATATATGCCCCCACTTTTTTTTCTTTGTTTTCGTTTGTACTGGGGATTGAACCCAAGGGAACTCTACCTCTGAGCTACACTCCCAGTCCTTTTTATTTTTACTTTTCTATTATACTTTTATTGGTATATTGTAGTTGTACATCACGCTGAGGTATAGAATGATAGGAACATACATGCACATACTCCTGGAGCACTTACCTCTGGGTCCCACCTCCTCCCTCCCTTTCCCCATACATGTCTTTGAGATTGGCATTGGTAATTTAATATACATACATAGCATTATTTCAACTTTTACCTTCTTTTTTTTTTTGCGGTACTGGGGATTGAACTCAGGGGCATTCTACCTCCGAGCTACACCCCCAGCCCTATTTTTTATTCTTTATTTTGAAACAGGGTCTCACTAAGTTGCAGAGGGCCTCACTAAGTAGCTGAAGCTGGCTGCGAACCCGGATCCTCCTGTCTCAGCCTCCCAAATACTGGGATTACAAGCGTGCGCCACCATGCCCGGCTACCTTCTTTTTTTTTTAATATTTTTTGTGGTACTGGGGATTGAACCCAAGGGCGTTCTACCTCCAGGCTACACCCCTAGCCCTATTTTTTATTCTTTATTTTGAAACAGGGTCTCACTAAGTTGCGGAGGGCCTCACTAAGTAGCTGAGGCTGGCTGCAAACTTGTGATCCTCCTGTCTCAGCCTCCCAAGTACTGGGATGACAAGCATGCGCCACCACGCCCGG
>PVJS01029688.1:0-24608 GCA_004027185.1 Glis glis
AAATAAATAAAAATAAAATAGGGCTGGGGGTGTAGCTCAGAGGTAGAATGTCCCTGGGTTCAATCCCCAGTACCCCCCCAAAAAAACAAATACCCCCCCCCACAGAAAGTCCTTGGTAGATGTCTATTGAATGAATGAATGGGTGTGAAAACAGCTCACACTCATTTGCACACCATCTACTCAGAGCACTGTCCTCTCTCCTTCACCCTCCTGCCCTCCTGGGCAACATATTTTATTCACTAAGTTTGCCTTTGGGGGTCATCTTCATTCTGTTTTTATCTGTGTAAAAATGTGGCAAGTGAATACTTAAGACAAGAGGGCTCCTTTGGTCACTGATGGTAGAAACAATTCCTGCCAGCTTAAGCAAAACCAAGAATGTGCTGGAAGGTGTGGGTTGGGGTGTTTTTGATCAAGATTGAGACTGGGATTGGGGATTGAGACTGGGCTCAGAGATAAGGTGGGGGATGCAGGGATGGGGTGGTGGCTTGGGGTGAGGTGGGAGGTCAGAGAAGGATGAATGTCAGGACTAGGGAGGGTTCTAGAAATAAGAAGAGGCTGGGGATGGGGTGAGTGTGACTCAGGGATCCAGTGACGCCTTGGAGGCAGGGAGCGTCCAGCTAGGGCTGGGACAGGTTGGAGGGAGGCTGAGAGGTAGGATAGGTGTGGAGGTGTAGGGAGGCTTAGGAAGGGGTGTCAGAGGTAGAATGATGTCAGGGATGGGTGAGTGGCTACAAGGCTGGAGCAAAAAGACCTCAGTGGTAGGGTCACCGTCCTCTCCAGAGCATCACCTAAAAGGCTCTTCCAAGCCAGGCATGGTGGCGTACATCTGTAATGCCAGTACTTGGGAGGCTGAGACAGGAAGATCGCAGGTTCAAGACCAGCCTCAGCAACTTAGCAAGACTCTCAGCAACCTAGCAAGATCCTGTTTCAAAACAAAAAAATTTAAAAAGGGCCGTGGTATAGCGTGGAGGTAGAATGCCCCTGGGTTCAACCTCAGTCCCATTAAAAAAAAAAAGATGCTCTTCCAGGGCCAAGACAGAGGCTCCTTGGCCTGTTCCACTTGAAGTTCTCCAGGCAGGTTGGGGAGGAAGTTAAGGGCTCAAGCACTCAGAGATAGAGCTGACTCAGGAGAGATGAGAAGAACGCAGAAAAGAATCCAGGCGAGGAAGGCTGAAAACTCGGGCCTCTTTTCTTCCCCTCCCTCCCTCCCCCATTGCCCTCTCCACCTCTCCCAGTGTTTCCTTAATGACTCTGTTTCTTCTCCTTTGCCCTAGCTCAACCCAAAGGCAGCTCCATTAGGGCTTCAGGAAGGAAATGAGGTTCATGTTGGGGCTAGGGAAATACAAATGATGAATAAGCCTATGAAGAGACACCCAGCCTCACTAGAAACTTGGGAAATGGGAATTAAGCAGCAATAAAATAAGGTGGAAGCCGGGCGTGGTGGCACACGCTTGTAAGGTGGAAATGTTTCAGACAGGGGAGGGACGTAGTCAGAACTCTTCAAAAGTTCCACATAGTTCAATTAGATATTTCAATGCAGCATGTAATTTTCTGGGTATAGCTCAAACAAATGATTTGGATTTTAGATTTTTTTTTTTTTTTTTTTTTTTGCTGTACCGGGGATTGAACCCAGGGGCATTTTACCTCCGAGCTACATCCCCGACCCTATTTTTTACACTTTATTTTGAAACCGGGTCTCACGAAGTTGCAGAGGGCCTCACTAAGTAACTGAGGCTGGCGGCGAACCCGGATCCTCCGGTCTCCACCTCCCAAGTACTGGGATTACAAGCGTGCGCCACCACGCCCAGCTGGATTTTAGATTTTAAAAAATACCAGGCCAGGTGTGATGGTGCAGGCCTGTAATCCCAGTACTTGGGAGGCTGTGACAAGACGATCATAGGTTTGAGACCAGCCTTAGCAATGTAGCAAAGTCCTTAGTAATTTAGTGAGACCCTGTTTCAAAAAAAAAACACAAAAAAACCCCAAAAAAACAGGGCTGGGGTGTAGCTCAGAGCTCAAAGGTAGAATGCTCCTGGGTTCAATCCCCAGTAACACACACATGAACACACATACACAATGAATTAATAAATAAATAAATAGAAATAAAAAATGACAGGATTTTGGTACTTTGTTAACATAGTGCAATGAGATCTTAGCCACTGGTGTTTCAATCACTTGATGAGGGTGAGGATTAGATACCGGTCAAGGCCGGGGAGATGGCTCTTCTTAGGGAGGGGCTCATGTCTAGGATGGGGCTAGGATCAGGAATGGGATAAGGTGAATTCTGAGGTTGAGTGGGGGTATGAAATGGGAGATGGCCATGAATGGGATCGGGATTAGGAAAGGGTACACATCAGGAATAAGGTGGGGGTCAGGTTTTGGGGTGTGAATATATGTTCTGCACAATGTTTACTATTCAGATATTTATTTATTTATTTATTTATTTTGCGGTACTGGGCATTCTACCTCCAAGCTATACCCCTAGCCCTATTTTTCATTCTTTATGTTAAAACGGGGTCTCACTAAGTTGCAGAGGGCTTGGGAGTACTTGGGAGGCTAGCCCGGCGTGGTGGCGCATGCTTGTAATCCCAGTACTTGGGAGGCTGAGACAGGAGGATCACAGGTTTGAGGCCAGCCTCAGCTACTTAGAGAGGCCCTACACACCTTAGTGAGACCCTGTTTCAAAATAAAGAATAAAAAAGAGGGCTCGGGGTGTAGCTCAGAGGTAGAATGCCCCTGGACTCAATCCCTAGTACTGCAAAAAAAAAAAAAAAGGGACCTCATGAAAATGGAAGGGAGACCATTAAAGTAGAGGAAGTGGATGAGGAGAAGGGGGACTGGGGAATAAAATTGACCAAATTAAGTTATGTGCATGTACAAATATATCACAATGAATCCCATGTTTATATATATAATTACAATGCGCCAGTTAAAAAAAATTAGCTGGGCGTGGTGGTACAAGCCTGTAATACCAGTACTTGGGAGGCTGAGACAGGAGGATTGCAGGTTCTGAACCAACCTCCGCAAATTAGTGAGGCTCTCAGCAAGTTAGCGAGACCCTGTTTCCAAATAAAAAATCAGCCGGGCGTGGTGGCGCACACTTGTAATCCCAGTACTTTGGGAGGCGGAGACCGGAGGATCCGGGTTCGCCGCCAGCCTCAGCTCTCTCTCTCTCTCTCCCTGTCTCTCTCTCTCTCTCTCTCTCTCCTTAGTGAGGCCCTCCGCAACTTCGTGAGACCCGGTTTCAAAATAAAGCATAAAAAATAGGGCCGGGGGTGTAGCGCGGAGGTAGAACGCCCTTGCGTTCAATCCCCGGTACCGCAAAAAAAACAAAAAAAAAAACAAAAAAAAAAAATCAAAGAGGGTTGGGGAGGTAGCTTGGAGGTAGAATGCCCCAGAATCACCCCCCCAAATTTTTTTTGATACTGGGGATTGGACCCAAGGACATTCTACTTTTAAGATATACCCCAGCTTTTTAAAATTTTTGTTTTGAAACAGGGTCTTTCTAGGTTGCTGAGAGTCTTGCTAAATTCTTGAGGTTGTCCTTGAATCTGTGGTCCTCCTGTTTCAGCCTCCCAAATACTGAGATTACAGGTGTGTGCCACCACACCTGGTGAAATTTTTTAATCCAGAGGAATTTTATATTAAAATTGAGTATTGATAAATATATTTACCTCTGCTCCCTCTGAAAAAAATCCACTAAATATGGGCTGAGGGGTGAAGCTCAGGTGCAAGGCCCTGGGTTCAATCCCAAGCACCACAAAGGAAAAAATATCCAAGAAAAATGACACAAAAGGAATTGTGTGTGTTTTTGTTGTTGTTGTTCTGCGGTACTGGGGATTGAACCCAGGGGCAGTCTACCTCCAAGATACACCCCCAGTCCTATTTCTTATTCTTTATTTTGAAACAGGGTCTCACTAAGTTGCAGAGGGCCTCACTAAGTAGCTGAGGCTGGCTGCGAACCTGTGATCCTCCTGTCTCAGCCTCCCAAATGCTGGGATTACAAGTGTGTACCACTACATCTGGCTAAAAGGAATTGTTTAAAGGCATAATTTGAGCCAGGCGTGGTGGCGCACGCTTGTAATCCCAGTACTTGGGAGGCGGCAACGGGAGGATCTGGGTTCGCGGCCAGCCTCAGCTACTTATTGAAGCCCTCTGCAACTTAGTGAGACCCTGTTTCAAAATAAAGATTAAAAAATAGGGCTGGGGATGTAGCTCGGAGGTAGAATGCCCCTGGGTTCAATCCTCAGTACCGCAAAAAAAAAAAAAGGCATAATTTGGCAAGATATAAGAACAAAAAAAAGTGAGAGAAGATAACAGATATTTAAAAATAGGAGTCAGAAATTAAATGGATAAGTGTTAAATGAGTTAGTAGACCAAGGAGAGAGACTGAGACAAAGAAATCTCTACAAAAGAAATTTCTACAAAAAATATAATATGAAAGAAATCTCTACAAAAATACAATATAGTCAGAAAGAGAAGAGGATCACTGCATTCACGAGGCAAGAATGGGATGCTATAAAAGATAATACTGGGGAACAGAAAAAAGTCTATTGGAAATTTATTTTTTTTTTTGCGGTACTAGGGATTGAACCCAGGGGCATTCTACCTCCAGGCTACACCCTCAGCCCTATTTTTTATTCTTTATTTTGAAATAGGGTCTCACTAAGTTGTGGAGGGCCTCACTAAGTAGCTGAGACTGTCTGTGAACCCGGATCCTCCTGTCTCAGCCTTCCAAGAACTGGGATTACAAGCGTGCGCTACCACGCCTGGTTCTATTGGAAATTTAAAATATGATAGCAGGGGCTGAGGAGTGTAGCTCAGTGGTAGAGAACTTGAGTAGCGTGCTCAAGGCTCTGGGCTCAATCTCTAGCACCTAAAAAAAAAAAAATATATATATATATATATATATATGATAATAGCATGAATTTAAAATTCCAGTGAAAAATTTGGGAATTTGGAAGATACAGTTACAGATTGCTTCTTGGAAAGTGGAAAAATGAAGATATTTAAAAATAGTCAAAAAGTTATAAGAATATTAGAGAATCAATCTTGGAAGTTCAACACCCAAATAAAAGGAATTCTAGTAAAAGAGAATAGGGAAAATGATTTACAGGTGTCAAAGAAATAATATAAGAAAAAATTACATAGAACCTGAGTTTCTAGATTAAAAGGTTTTACTATATGCCTAGCACAATGAACGAGAAGTCTCCCACCACAACACATCATTATGCATTCTAAAACAAAGATAAAGAGAAGATACTTAAAGATTCTAGGAAAAAAATTTAGTCAAATACAAAGGATCAAGAATTAGAATAGCTAGGAGTAGGGAGGCTGAGACAGGAGGATCGCAGGTTCGCAGCCAGCCTCAGCTACTTAGTGAGGCCCTCTGCAACTTAGTGAGACCCTGTTTCAAAATAAAGATTAAAAAGTAGAGCTGGGGGTGTAGCTCAGAGGAAGAATGCCTCTAAATTCAATTCCCAGTACTGCAAAAAAAAAAAAAAAAAAAAAGAATAGCTGGATGTGGTGGTGCACGCCTGTAATTCCCAGTACTTGGGAGACTCAGACATAAGGATCGTAGGTTTATGGCCAGCCTCAGCAACTTAGTGAGGATATCAGCAATTTAGCAAGACCCAGTTTCCAAATAAAAGATAATAAGAGGGCTGAGGGTGTAGCTCAGAGGTAGAATGCCCCTGGATTCAATCCCTAGCAATGCACACACACACACACACACACACACACACACACACATACATACACACACACACACGAATTAGAGTAGCTGGGCATGAGTTCAATCCCTAGCAACACACACACACACACACACACACACACAAGAATTAGAGTAGCTAGGCATGGTGGTCCAAGCCTCCCCTAGTACTTGGGAGGCTGAGACAGGAGATTGCAGGTTTGTGGCCAGCCTCAGCAATTTATTGAGACCCTGTTTCAGAATAAAAAATAAAATAGGGCCAGGGGAATAGATGAGAGGTGGAACACTCCTGGGTTCAATCCCTAGTACCTATTTCTAAAAGAATTCTCAGCTGGGCGTGGTGGCGCACGCTTGTAATCCCAGTACTTGGGAGGTGGAGACTGGAGGATCCAGGTTTGCGGCCAGCCTCAGGTACTTAGTGAGACCCTCCGCAACTTCCTGAGACCTGGTTTCAAAATAAAGAATAAAAAATAGGGCTGGGGGTGTAGCTTGGAGGTAGAATGCCCCTGGGTTCAACCCCTGGTAGGTACCGAAAAAAAAAAAAAGAATTCTCAAAGAATGATCACAATTCTTCTAATTCTAAGAGAATTAGAATAGTATCAGAAGTCTCAACAGCAACACTGGAGGCTAGAAGAAACCAAGAAGAGTCTTGCGAAATTACGAAGGAAACCAATTCCAACCTAGAATTCAACATGCCGTCAAAATACCAATCCAGCGTGAAGGTAGAATAAAGGCACTTTTGGAAATGCAAGGTCTGAAAGAAGTTATCTGCTATATATCCTTTCTTGGCAAAATCCAGTAATCCAGCAAAATAAGAGAATAAGCCCAAAGAATGATGATAGTGATGATAGTTAACCTTTAAGTAGAACCCAATGTAAGCTAGGCATTCTTCTAAAGGTCCTATGTGTGTGCGTGTGTATGCATGCTCACTTAATCTAATCCCTATAGCTTTATTCTTGTCCACATTATACGCAATCTGCCCTTTAGTCACAAAGCCTGTAAGCAGGAGAGCTGAAAAAAATTTTTTTTTTTTTTGCGGTACTGGGGATTGAACCCAGGGGCATTCTACCTCTGAGCTACATCCCCAGCCCTATTTTTTATTCTTTATTTTGAAACAGGGTCTCACTAAGTTGCAGAGGGCCTCACTAAGTAGCTGAGGCTGGCCGCGAACCTGTGATCCTCCTGTTTCAGTCTCCCAAGTACTGGGATTACAAGCATGTGCCACCATGCCCTGCCTGGCTGAGAACTGGGATTTTATTATTTATTTATTTTTTATTTATTTATTTATATTTATATTTATTTATATTTATTTATTTATTTATTTATTTATTTATTTATTTATTCTGCAGTACTGGGGATTGAACCCAGGGGCATTCTACCTCTAAACTATACCCCAGCCCTATTTTTTATTCTTTACTTTGAAACAGGGTCTCACTAAGTTGCAGAGGGCCTCACTAAGTAGCTGCGGCTGGCTGCGAACCCATATCCTCTGGTCTGGCCTCCCAAATACTGGGATTACAAGCGTTTGCCACCACACCTGGCTTGAGAACTGGGATTTTATTTATTTTTTATTTTTTATTATTTTTTTAAATATTCGTTTATTGGTGCATTGTAATTATACATTTTGATACATATCAGGATAGCAGCATCATACATGCACACATTGCTCATTTAGCTCTCCCTCAAATCCTACCCTATTCCCTCCCCCCTCCCTCCCTTTCGTGCTCCTCATAGTGATTGAGTCTTATAAGTTTGTGTATATACATCATGTGCTATAGTGTGTTTTCCTCCACTCCCCTCCCAACTCCCTCAGTTAGGTCACCTTCTTTGTTCATCTAAAGTTTTCTTCTTCTTTGTTGGGAGGCCCTTCTAAGTCCCATTCTATCTAGCTTCCACATATTAGGGGGGACATCCGACTTTTCACTCTTAGTGACTTACTAATTTCACTTAACATAATGGAGAACTGGGATTTTAAACCAGGCTGTCTGGTTCCAGAGCTCAGGCCCTTAAAGAGGAAGGAAGGTTTAACAGCCGGTCATGATTTAAAAATTTTAAGCTGGGCATGTGGGCACACACTTGTAATCCCAGTGCTTTGGAGGCTGAGACAGGAGGATCAAGGTGCGAGGACAGCCTCAGCAATTTAGTGAGATCCTGTTTCAAAATAAAAGAATAAAATAGGGCTGGGGGTGTAGCTTGAAGATAGAATGCCCCTGTGTTCCATCTCCAGTACCACACACACACACAAAAATTAAATTTCTCAACAAGCTAACAATAGAAAAGAACTTCCTCAACCTGATAAAAGGTCCTAATGAAAAAAAATCTACAGCCAATATCATATTTAGTAAAGATTGCTTTATGACCAGGAACAAGGCAAGGTGTGCCAGGCAGCTCACCTGGGGTCATGTCTCAGAACTGTCAGGTGTTGTGTCACCGTTCAAGGCCCGGCCAGCTCTTTCCTGGTCCCTGACTCGTTGCAGGGAATCCGGTAGCAGTTGCTGCTGTATGTGGGGTCTGGAGACTCCCTGGTGTCACCAGGCCCGGCCTCAGGGTGCACGGCCAGGTCTACCATCTGTCTGAGCTTTGGTGGCTTCAACTCCTGCTCTCTGATTAGTGTAAACATCTCTAAGTTTACAGATGTCTCTAAGTTTGTAGAGATTTCTCTTTTTTCTTTCTCTCTTTCTCTTTCAAACTTAGATATTTATTTAAATTTTTTTTGTGGTACCAGGGATGGAACCCAGGGGCATTCTACCTCTGAGCTACACCCCCAACCCTATTTTTTATTCTTTATTTTGAAACAGGGTCTCACTAGGTTGCGGAGGGCCTCACTAAGTAGCTGAGGCTGGCCGCGAACCCAGATTCTCTGTTCTCAGCCTCCCAAGTACTGGGATTACAAGCGTGCACCACCATGCCCAGCTCAAATTTTTTTAAAAAAATGTACGTTAGGTAGCATTTTTGTGTAGGATATGTGTGTGTGCGCGCGCTTGTGCTTGTGCTTACACACGTGTGTTGAGGTGTTGTTTCCTTACTCCACCATCCATAAGAGCTCACATAGTATATAAAAGGAAAAAGAAAGTTTCCTTTCTCATTCTTATTTCCGAGGCTGAGACAAGAGGATCGCAGATTTGAGGACAGCCTCAGCAAGTAGCAAGACTCTCAGCAACCTAACAAGACCCAGTTTCAAAAATAAAAAAATAGCTGGTGTAGTAGCGTACACCTATAATCCCAGTACTTGGGAGGTTGAGACAGGCAGATCACAGGTTCAAAGCCAACAATGGAGCTGGGCGTGGTGGTGCACACTTTTAATCCCAGCACTTGGGAAGCTGAGACTGGAGGATCGGGGTTCGCAGCCAGCCTCAGCTACTTAGTGAGGACCTCCGCAACCTAGTGAGACCCTGTTTCAAAATAAAAGAATAAAAAATAGGGCTGGGGGTGTAGCCCGGAGGTAGAATGCCCCTGGGTTCAATCCCCAGTACCGCAAAAAAAAAAAAAAACCCAAAGCCAACATTGGCAACTTAGTGAGGCTCTCAGCAACTTTGTGAGACCCTGTTTCCAAATAAAAAATAAAATAGGGATGGGGGTGTAGCTTGAAGGTAGAATGCCCCTGGTTCCATCTCCAGCACCCCCCAAACAAACAAATAAATATAAAAATAAATAAAAATAAAAAAAGGACAAGGGGTAGTACTTCAATCCCCAGTACCACACCAAAAACAAAAACAAAAATCACTTCTTTCTTTTACCCAGGCTCACAACAAGGGGGTAGAAGAAGTAAGATCTAGAAGGTACGGGTGGGGGTGCTCTGAAGAAATCCAGTCACTTCCGACATGGGAAGGAATCACATTGCTCAATGGAAACCTAAGTGGCCACATCCGTCCTCGTCTTCTCCCTGGGTTCTGTAAACAACAAGGCTGTCTTCCTGAAAGAGTTGGCTTTGCTCCAGCTTTGAAGGTGGTGAGGGTCTGGGGGAGAGTAAGCAAGTTTAGGCCTAAGGACCATGCAGTGCGTGGTGCTCTACTTTGCCAGCATTCTCAAGCAGCCCTCCTAGCTGGGATCCTGCCCATACCCAGCATATCCTGTTCCCTGTGCACGAAACCACACCTTAATAGGCAAGACCAAGTAAGCAGGGAACTGATTATGTAACAGATGTTACATCCACCTTCTTGCATCTACCTTTGTGCTAGGCCCTTCAAACAGTCATGTACTATAGAAATGAAATTGAGGGGGACAAAGGAAGCCTGTGGATGCTGGACACATGAGGAGTTCATGAAACTCCCTGTAGGCGGACTGGAACAAAGAGATCGGACTTGGGGGTCCTAGGGCACCACTGATGGAACCAGAAGATTTGGGGAAAGGCTTCTATTTAAATAAAAGGGAAAGAAAAGAAAGACTCGGTGGCTGTCCCTTGAATATTCACTTGAGCTCTCTGAACCTCAGTTCCCTCTTCCCTGAAATGAGGTCTGATTAGGTAAACTTCCTTCCAGTTCTAAGAAGATGAGGTGTCCTAAATCTGAGAGTCTACCGAGATATCTAAACAGTACTATACCGCCACATGAACTTGATATGAAACGTCTGTCTTGGCTCAGATTATGATTATCAGTGACTAGGGGCTCCAGGGAGGCCAGTTCTTGGTATGAGCTTTCCAGGCAGCCACTGGGCAAGGCTGACAGGAGAGTTCCTGGGAAGCCTCCCTCCCCCTTTCCTCTCTTTCTTCCTTTCTCCCCCAGTACCTCTGATCCCTCCCTTCCGGTCTGTCAGAAATTCCTTCCTTGAGGATAGGGGGTCCCCTTAGAGAAAGGGCAAATGCTCCTGGGTTGGGGGACACTTTTTTCAGAAACTATGTGCAGAATGAGAATGGATTTTTTAAAATAGTTCTCTTGCGTAGAAGATCCTCTTTTTCTGAGGCTTCAAGGTCGTGAGTGAGCTGGTACACCACAGTCCAGCATGTCAGCTTAGCGTGTCTCTCTCTCTCTCTTTGGTACTGGGGATTGAACCCAGGGGCATTCTACCTCCAAGCTACACCCCCAGCCCTTTTAGTCTTTTTTATCTGGAAACAAAGTCTTGCTAAGTTGCTGAACCTGTGGTCCTCCTGTCTCAGCCTCTCAAGTACTGGAATTATAGGTGTGTGCCACCACACCTGGCGATGGTGGCTTTTTCTTCTTCTTCTCCATTAGAAGTATCTTCTTTTTTTAAAAAAAATATATTGGGCAGGGCGTGGTGGTGCACGCCTGTAATCCCAGTACTTGGGAGGCGGAGACCGGAGGATCCGGGTTAAGCCTCATCTACTTAGTGAGGCCCTCCGCAACTTTGTGAGACCCGGTTTCAAAATAAAGTATAAAAAATAGGGCTGGGGGTGTAGCTCGGAGGTAAAACGACCCTGGGTTCAATCCCCGGTACCACAAAAAAAAAAATTGGTGCATTATAATGGTGCATAACAGTAAGATTCCTAGTGATACATTCATATATGTATGTAACATTATTTGATCTGTTTCCTTTCCCACACCTTTCCTTTCCCTCCTCTCCTCCCTCTACTCCTCTACCGGTCACTCTCCTATTTTCATGAAGTCCCTTTTCTTTCCTTTTTTTCTCTCTAGCTTCCACATATTAGAGAAAACATATGACCCTTGATTTTCTTTCTTTTTAGGCTTTTTCTTTTTTTTATTGTGCATTTTTTTTTTTTTTTTTTTTTTTTTTTTTTTTTTTTTTTTTTTTTTTTTTTTTTTTGCAGGACCAGGGATTGAACGCAGAGGCGTTCTACCTCCGTTCTACGCCCCCGGTCCTATTTTTTTTATGCTTTATTTTGAAACCGGGTCTCACGAGGTTGCGGAGGGCCTCACTAAGGAGAGAGAGAGACACAGAGAGAGACAGAGACAGAGACAGAGCGAGAGCTGAGGCTGGCCGCGAACCCGGATCCTCCGGTCTCAGCCTCCCAAAGTACTGGGATTACAAGCGTGCGCCACCACGCCCGGCTTTTTTTATTGTGCATTATAATCATACATCTTGATGAAGTTCAGGGTGATAGATACATACATGCACACAGCACTCATTGAGCCCTCCCCCAGTTCCCGCCCTATTCCCTCCCCCTCCCCTCCTTCTCATACTCAGCACAGTGATTGGCTTTGATAAGTTTGTGTATGTACATCATGTCCATTGAGGTGTTTCCCTCTTTCCCTTCCCATTTCCCTCAGTTAGGTCCCCTTCTTCACTCAACTAAGGTTTCTCCTCCTTTATCTGGAGTCCCTCCTATGTCCCAATTTCTCCCTAGCTTCCACATATGAGGGAGAATATCCGACTTTTCATTTTTTTTGGGACCGACTAATCTCACTTAGCATAATGTTCTCCAGTTCCATCCATTTCCCTGCAAATGACATAATTTTGTTCTTCTTTATGGCTGAGTAAAATTCCATTGTGTACATATCCCATAGTTTTGTAATCCATTCATCTGTTGATGGACATCTAGGCTGATTCCATACTTTGGCAATTGTGAATTTTTTTTATAGTACTGGGGATTGAACTCAGGGGCATTCTACCTCTGAGCTATACCCTCAGTCCTGTTTTATTTTTTATTTTGAAACAGGGTCTCATTAGATTGCTAAGGTCCTTGCTAAGTCGCTGAGGCTGGCCTGGAACCTGCGATCCTCCTGTCTCAGCCTCCCAAGTACTGGGATTACAAGCATGTGCCACCACACCCGGCTGGCAACTGTGAATTGTGTAGCTATAAACATAGATATGCATGCATTACTCTGGTAGTTTGGTTTCCATTCTTTTGGGTAAATACCCAGGAGTGGTATAGCTGGGTCATATGGTAGGTTCATTCCCATTCTTCTGAGGATCCTCCACACTGTTTTCCAAAGTGGTTGCACTAATTTGCAATCTCACCAACAGTGTATCAGAGTTCCTACTTCTCCAAATCCTCACCAATTTGTTATTGTTTGTGTTTTTAATGACTTCCATTCTAATTGGTTATCCATATGCAGAAAAATGGAAATAAATCCCACTTTCTCACCCTGCACAAGAGTCAATTCAAGATGGATCAAAGACCTGGAAATTAGACCAGAGACCTTGCAGCTACTTGAAGAGGGCATAGGACCAACACTCCAACATATAGGTACGGGTAAAAACGACCTCAACAAGACCCCAAAGGCACAAGCAATTAAAATGAGGATCAATATGTGGGATTGCATTAAACTGAAGAGCTTCTGTGCAGCCAAGGAAACTATCAAGAACCTCAACAGAGAGCTGACAGAATAGGAGAAGATTTTTGCCAGCTACTCCTCTGATAGAGGACTAATATCTAGAATACACAGAGAACTCAAGAAACTCACTGCCAAAAACAAATGACCCTTGATTTTCTGAGTCTGGCTTATCTCAGCATGTGATTCTCCAGTTCCATCCATTTTCCTGCGAATGACATACTTTTGTTCTTCTTTAGGCTGAATATGTGTATATATGTACCACATTTTCTTTATTCATTTATCTGTTAATGAACACCTAGGTTGGTTCCATAATTTGACTATTGTGAATTGTGCTGCTATAAACATGGGTATGCATGTATCACTACAGTATTCTGATTTTAATTCGTTTGGAAAGATACTGAGAAGTGGTATAGCTGGGTTATGTAATGGTTCCATTCCTAGTCTTTTGGGGAACATCAGTCCATACTGATCTCCATAGTGATTGTAGTGTATGAGAGTTCTGTTTCCCCACATCCTCGACAGCATTTATTATTTGTATTATTGATTATTGCCATTCTAACTGGAATGAGGTAAAATCTCAGTGTTTTTTTTTTTTTTTTTGCGGTACCGGGGATGGAACACAGGGGCGTTCTACCTCCGTGCTACGCCCCCAGCCCTATTTTTTTTTATGCTTTATTTTTGAAACCGGGTCTCACGAAGTTGCAGAGGGCCTCACTAGGTAAAGAGAGAGAGAGAGAGAGAGAGAGAGAGAGAGAGAGAGAGGAGAGAGGAGAGAGATAGATCACGCATGCGCGCTGAGTTCGGCTGCGAACCCGGATCCTCCGGTCTCCGCCTCCCAAAGTACTGGGATTACAAGCGTGTGCCACCACGCCCGGCTTCTCAGTGTATTTTTGATTTGCATTTCCCTGATTGCTAAGGATATTGAACTTATTTTTCATGTATCTGTTGGCCATCTATATCTTCTTTTGAGAATGTTTATTTTGGTCAATTGTCCATTTATTGATTGGGCTATTTGGTATTTTTTTTGGTGTTAAGTTTTTTGAGTTTCTTTATATATTCTGGATACTAATCCTCTGTCAGAGGAGCAGCTGGCAAAGATTTTCTCCAATTCTGTGAAGTCTCCACGCTCTTGATTGTTTCCTTTGCTGTGCAGAAGTTTTTAAATTTGTTGCCGGGCGTGGTGGCACACACTTGTAATCCCAGTACTTGGGAGACTGAATCAGGAGGATCGCAGGTTGGTAGCCAGCCTCAGCTACTTAGTGAGGCCCTCTGCAACTTAGACCCTGTTCCAAATATAAAAATAAAAGTAGGGCTGAGGGTGTAGCTCAGAGGTAGAATGCCCTTGGGTTCAATCCCCAGTACCACACACACACACACACACACACACACACACACACACATACACACACACACAAAGATATAGTTTCGTTCTTCTACATATAAATATCCAGTCTTCCCAGCATCATTTGTTGAAAAGGCTATCGTTTCTCCAGCATGTGTTTTTGGTCCCTTTGTTAAGGATCAGATGGCTATAACTGTCTGGATTGTCTCTTCAGGTTGAATCCCCTGCGATGCCCAGTCCAGCCCCTCCTCCTCTGCCACGTTGAACTCCCTCTGCTTTGGTACTACCTCCTACCCCACAGTCATGCCAACCTTCCCAAGCCTTCCAACTCTTATCCTAAAGTCTATGCCTATGGTATTTCTGGACAACACCTCCTCTCAGTAGCAGTTGATGCTATTCATATCATTTCTTTAAAAAAATTAATTGAGTAACAACTGTCTGCCAGGCCCTCTCGCAGTGCCCAAGGGACAGAAGGAGCAAAGTGTTCACAAATACTTGCCCTACTAGAGCTCAAATTCACATTTCTTGTCTTATTGTTTTTTTTTTTTCTGGTACCGAGGATTGAACCCAGGATTGAACCCAGTAATAGAACTGAGCTACACCCCCAGCCCTTTTTATTTTATTTTGAGACAGGGACTTGCTAAGTTGCCCAGGTTGGCCTTGAATTTGCAATGTTCCTGCCTCAACCTCCAGGGAACCTGGGATTATAGCTGTGCACTGTTGTTCCTGGTTTGTCTTAATGCTTTTTTAAACCCTAAGTAACCAGACTCATTGTATAAGAATGAGAACATTTGTTGCACAAAATCCTATCTCATATAAAAATTAAGCCAGGTGCAGTGGTGCATGCCTATAATACCAGTACTTGGGAGGCTGAAACAGGAGGATCGCAAGTTTGAGGCCAGCCTCAGCAACTTCATAAGACCCTCAGCAACTTAGCAAGACCTTGTTTCAAAAGAAAAAATTTAAAAAGGGCTAGGGATGTAGCTTGAAGGCAAAATGCCCCTGGGTTCAATCCCCAGTATCAAATAAATAAATAAATAAAAATAAATAAAATAAAAATTAGAAAATTCAGATAAGCTAAAGAAAATGATAAATGCCCTGTTCCCCACTATCCATAACTAATTGCATATCCTTTTATTCCTTGTTTTAATGTAACACTTTTTTTGGGGTGGGAGCACTGGGGTCATATGACACTGTGTGTGTGTGTGTGTGTGTGTGTTACTGAGGATTGAGTCCAGAGGTATTCTACCTCCAAGCTACAGCCCCAGCCCTTTTTTTATTTTTTTGTTTTGAAACAGGGTCTTACTAGGTTGCTGAGAGTCTTGCTAAGTTTCTGAGGCTGGCCTCGAAACTGTGATCCTTCTGTCTCAGCCTCCCAAGTACTGGGATTATAGGCATGCACCACCGCACCTAGCTCGTATAGCACTGTTTAGAAAAACAAAATAAGAAAATGGTATTTCATAGCCTGATTTGTCTTTCTCTCAATTAACCTGTTTTGCTATAATGTCATATGGTATGTGCTATACCAAAATTGTCTTAAAGGGGAGATAAAGGGTGACAAGCAAGACATCTCAAATTCACAATAACATGTATTAACCTCCAGGAAGGTTTTGAACGATTATTTTTAGAAATAGTTGAGTCTATGGCAACAAACCCTGAATACCACTGAGAAAATCCAGAGTTGATTATATCTATTTTTTTGTTCACAAGAACGGCTTCTACTTTTTTTCTTGTGGTTGGTGCTGGGGATCAACCCCAGGACCTCATGCATGCTAGCAAGCGCCCTACCACTGAGCTATACCTGCAGCTCATTTCTGGTGTACAGGCTCCTATCAGTTTTGTTATTCATTGTGTGGAAAATAAATGTGCTCCGAGAGCAAGATGTGTACCTACTGGAGCTCAAGGTTACCAGTTTGCTGTTTTGACTCTGTTATAATTAACAGCAGCCCTTGCAACTTTGCTTATATCTATCAATATGTCAGAACATTAAAGCCACCAGTGTAGATGGCATCCCCCACGGAAATTGGAGAAGAAAGGACAGAAAAGAGGAGAGAACAGAATTGTAGAGAATGTCAGGATTCAAGAGACTGAATGAGGAAAGGGGGTCTTCAAAAGAGACTGAGAAGAAGCCGAAGATGCAAAGTAACCAGAGTTGAAGAAGAAACAATAAATGCCCTGTTCCCCACTGTCCATAACTAATTGTGTATCCTTCTATACCTTGTTCTATGCATATAACTGCCGGAGCCCGCCGGCAGAGTCGAAGGGTTCGAATTGTTCCTGAAACGGGGAGTGAGGATTGAGAAAAGACAAGAAGAAAGACAGGAGACAAGAGAGGAAAAACTAGAGATAGCTTTGGGGACTGCAGTCAATACCGCAGCCTTTTCGGGAGGACTCTCAGTCAATACTGGAGCCTTATCGGGAGGATGGTCAGTCTATGCTTCCGTCCGATGGTCAGTCAATACTGCCGTAGCGTCTTTATTTTGCTCGGACCTTATATACACTTTCAGAGCATCAGATGTACACAATGCCAACCTTAACAACATAGCACCAGATGTATATAATATTAATACCAACAAGCAGACAAACATCATGCTCTCACGCAGCACCCCTCCTCCTTTCCGGGTCAAGGAGTGGTCAACTCGTTCCTCCGTGAGCCTCCCTCTGTTGTTACAGCCACAATCAACAAAATCGGCAGCACTTGGCAAAATCCTCGCCTTGCCAGGCTGTTTAGGCAACTCAGAGAAGGGAATGGCTCCCGACATATAACACTTTTTTTTTTTAATTCGCACTGGGGTCATATACTCCAGCAAAAGCTGGAGAAGAAACACCTGCTTATTGTGAAATCCTTTTCATGTTCACGAATACTTATCTACAGCCTCATTTATGGAAGTGCAGAATTCCACTGTCTGTATGGACCACATATCATTTAATATTGACCCTTATAAACCACACTGCAGGGAATATCCTTGTACCTGAAACTTCATGGATAACTTTAGTCACTTTATTAGGAGAAATACTTAGAAGTAGAATCTGGGGTGAATGTGTGTACATTTTAGGTTTGAGACACATATTACCAAATTAATTAGTTCAACAGATGTTCAATGGCCTCTATTTTCTTGGTCCTGATATAGGTGCTGGTGATACAGCAGGGGTCTAAGCAGATCTGGGCCCTGTCCTGTAATTGGGCTTGCATTCTGGTAAGAACAATCAAATAAGCATAAATGTAATGTCAGGCAGTGAATAATGCTTTGAACAGAGCAGAGTGAGAAGGTAGGAGAGAGGGGAGGCTAGTCTAGATGAGGTGGTGACAGAAGGCTTCCTTATAAGGTGACCTTTGAGCAGAGACCTGACGGAAGTGAAATGTCTTGGGGAAGGTCTTTCCAGGCAGAGGGAACAGCAAGTGTGGAGGCCCCAGTGCAGGAGTTCTGGGCATGTTTCTTGATGCACAGGAGGCCCGTGTGGCTGGAATGTGGTGATGGCAGAGGAGCTTTGCAGGTGATGATACTAGAGAGGCAGCCGTGGGCCAGATCAGGTGGGGCCTGTCGGCCAAGAGTGGAGAAGTGTGAGCAGGGTTTTCATCAATTTGGCTGCCGGGTAAACAATGCAGAGAAGGGTGGAGGCAGGGAGACCAAATAGGAAGCTATTTCAGTCATTTGGAAGAGAGATGAGGTGTCTTGGACTAGAGAGAGAGAGGAGGAGATGATGACAAGTAGCCAGGTCTCCATTCCCCCCTGTAGTGGATGAGAAGGTTATTTTCTCACAAGCCACACTTCCTCCTTCTTGAACTTCTATTTCCCCTGGGCTCTTGCTTCCTTCCTACATCTTTGGCTTCTCTTTGGTCTCTTTTGAAGGCTCCTTTTTGTCTTCTAGTCTCTTAAATCCTGACATTCTCTAAGATTCTGTTCTCTCTCCCTTTTCTGTCCTATTTTTCTTCTCCAATTGCCCTGGGGGATGCCATCTACACTGGTGGCTTTAGTGTTCTTCCATATCGATGAGAATGGTCTCCAAAAATGTGTTTCTAGGCAAGCTAAATTTCCTGGGCTTCTAATGCTACATTTTCCAAGGCATGTGAACATGTCTGATTGTACCCTCACCATGAGTTCAACATTTAAGCCAGCACCTTCCCTCCAAAACCTGCCTCCTTTAAGCCACTTGTCCAAGCTATGGGATGAAGAATGCTTTGTGTCTCCTTTCTTTCTCACTTATCTATCCCCTCTCCAACTGATAACCAAGTCCTGCGGGTCTCTCCTCAGAGATCTCTCCTAAGCTTACCTTCTCATCTCTACCCCCATGGGTGTCTCTTGGGCCAGACCCTCACCATGCCTGCTGTCACCCCTTGACTGGACTCCTGCCTTGAGCCTCTGCCCCTTCCAGTTCACTCACACCAGCTCAGGGGAGCTTTGGTTGCATTACTCATCTGCTGAAAGCTCTTCCAGGGCTCCTATCGCCTCTGGGATGAAGTTTACACACTGTAGTACAGCACTCAAGGCCCTCTGTGGGTTGGCCTTGCCTACTGGCCCAGGCATGTGACCTGTCCCTCTCATATGCATATCTAGTTGGCCTTGGCTTGACCATATTGGATTCCTTAAATTCCCCTAATACATCATGCCATCTGCCTTGGTCTAGATTTGTTTGGTTGTAAGTGACAGAAACCTGACTTAACTAGCCTGAAGCCAAAAGGGAATTCAGTGGAAGGATTCAAGGGTATCTGTTGGGTCCTAAGGGACACAAGATTCCAAGAGAGACTGAAACCAAGAGCAGAAAGGTGGCTGTTTCTCAGGTGCTCTCTCTTAGGGGCCACTGAGTCCTCATCTCTACTGCATTCAGCAGGTCCATCTCACTCCTCTTTCCAGCCACACCAGCTTTCCCTGCTTCTTTCTGCCCACCCAGTCAACATCACTCAGACTGAGTGAAAAGTCTAGGTAGCAGTCCAGTCTCCCATCCCCAGGAAAGCAGCTCTGATTGGCCTGACTGGGGCTAGGGATTCCAGGAAAACAACTCTGATTGGCCCAATTGTGGCTAGGGATTCCAGGAAAGTAATTCTGATTGACCCAACTGTGACCAGGGAGGCAGCACTGGGTAGAACAAACACAGCTTGAGAAGGGAGGCTTGGATGGTAGCCCCAAAGAATTCTCTAAACTCTTCATGCTGCATCTTTGCATATGATAGTCCTTGTCACTGTATATCTTTCCCTGTGTCTTCACTGGGCTACATTCTATTCATCCCTCAAGAGTCACACCTTGCCAAAAGCCTCCTCAGGCTGAGTGAGGAGCCCCTTCAGGTGTTCTCATAGAATCGCTGCATATCTTGATTTTCTTTTTTTTTTTTTGTATTGGGGATTGAAACCAGGGGCATTCTACCTCCAAGCTACACCCCCAGCCTTATTTTGTTTTTTATTTGGAAATGGTCTTGCTAAGTTGCTGAGAGCCTCACTAAGTTGCTGAGGCTGGCTTCAAACCTGCGATCCTCCTGTCTCAGCCTCACAAATACAGGGATTACAGGCGTGCACCACCACACCTGGCTTATATGTTGATTTTCACACATTACATTTGGGTTGTGTTAATTGATTTCTTATTTCTTATCTGTCTCCCCAGTAGACCATTGGACCCTTGAGGCAGACACAAAACTTGCTTATTTCCTTTTCTCTAAAGTCAGGGGAAGAGCCAGGTTTAAAATAGGAATAGGTTCAACTTTTAAACAAAGGAATGGAACAACCCATTAGTCTTTACCCACCATATACCTGTGATTTAGGGGGCAAGAGTCAGGCATCCAATGGGAAAAGAGAAAATACCACAGCTGCCTTATTTCCAATGGCTCCATGAGTACCAACCCTCAGGAAGCTGCCTACTGTAAATTAGTTTTCTGGAAGGTTCTAGGGCTATCTGTGGCTTCCTAGGTGATGACCATCTAATCTGACTTATTAGGTGGTGAAAATAAGTGAATGGTTAAAAATAGAATAGGTCAGGTTTTAGAAAAGATTTTAAACACACTACCTTTATATGACAGGCAAGTCACTGATGGCTGTGTACATTTTATATTAACACTACAACTAGGAACTTTTCTTTTTGGTACTGGGATTTGAACCCAGAGCCTTATGCATGCTAGCCAAGTGCTCTACCAGCTCTAATTTAAGCTTTATATACTGTATCTGTAAAGTTGGAACAAAACTAAAGATTTAAATAAATATTAATACCTAACATTTATTAGAGCTTACTATGTTCTAGGTATTGGGCCAAGAGCTATATATGTATTAACTAACTAATTTAATCCTTAAAACTACCCTATGAAGCTGGGTGTGGTGGTTCAAACCTGTTAAGCCCAGTATTTGGGAGACTGAGCCAGGAGGACCACAGGTTTGAAGCCAGTCTCAGCAACTTAGCAAGGCTCTCAGCAGCTTAGGGAGATCCTGTTTTCAAATAAATAGGGCTGGGGGTGTAGCTTGGAGATTGAATGCCCCTAGGTTTCATCCCCAGAAACACACACACACACACACACACACACACACACACACACACACTGAAAAAACTCAAACCCAAACAAAACAACTACCCTATGAAGCTGGTTCTCTGAGTAGCCATTTTACAGAGGAGGAAACCAAGGTGTAAAGGCTGAAGAAATTGGAACTGGGAAGTGCGTGCAAGGATCTGACCCCACCATCTACACCCTTAACTGCTTTGCTGGACCAACCAGCTAAAGGTTGAGTTTGGTGCCTCTATCCCAACATTTATCAGTTCATGTTAGCTATTTCAATTATGCTTTGCTTCACCATGCTTTAATAGTGCTTTTGTTAGGTAGTTAGCCAGAGAAGAGTGGGGCAGGGAAAGAAAATGGGACAGGAGGAGCCTTCCGGGGAAGAGCTATAGAGATTGCCCCACTCAGCTGTGGTCAAAGACTTCCAACACATTACATTGCAGCTTTAGATACCAGCGGGAAATCCAGTGGTGAATTTAGTGCAGTCACACTAAGCGGTAACTGCCCTAAATTACTATGCATGAGAAGGGGTGGGATTTCTGGACAGTATAAAAATACACCGCTCCCAGACCAGCCAGCTCTGTGACCCTCCTGGTGAACCCACCCAATAAAACCCATTATGCTTAGCCTGTGTCCCTCAAATGAAATCGTTCTTTTGGGGAGACAAGAACTCAGGGAAACTTGCAGCCCTGTGACATTTTTCTTTTAGCACATCCTTTACGTTTATGTTTTTGGGTAAAAAAAAAAAAGAAAAACATTTCTGTGTAGGTAAAAGTTCTTTTTAGAAGCTCTCATCATGCCAATGTTTACCTCTAAGTCAGCAGTCTGGGTCTGTCCCCCCTTCTACCTCCCTCTCTCTACAGGTCCTGGAGGACAAAGGTCAAGGCACATTCTTAGGAGTCCTGCCTTAGTCCCATAAGAATTAGATTTCCCAGTGACTGGAGGGAAGGCTTGCTCATATAGAGAAGAAGCTGCATCTCCAAGCTCCCTTCCACACAGATGTTCTAGGTTTCAGTAAAGTAGTTGGAGACCCCGCTCAGGCAAGTGATGAGGGGAGAGTGGGAGGTAGGATGGGAATAACATGCCTGTGTATAGATGCCCTAAAATGAATTAGTAGAAGGTTCCTCTAAACAGAGGGGTTTTGTGCACCCCTGACCCTAGTCCCTGGAAACTACTATGACATTGAGACCCCCAAGCCTTGCAGAAACTGCAGGTTTATGCAATTTTGGCAATTGGGCTGGATCTCTGGGCAAGTGTGGAGTTGGGCAGGGGACAGCAGAGGGATCCAAAGCAGTATGCTGTGCCGTGCAGCATAGCAAATCACTTAGCATAGTGCTGGACATCCAAGAAAGTCCTTTCCAAATGCCAGCTGGAAGTATTACCATGGGGGAATAGAGATAAAATGCGGGACAGACCTCCTGGTGGGAACTAAGACTTTAGCCCTGTTTCTGGGTCTGCTTGGCACAGAGCCAGTGTTGATGGGAAGCTTCCCCCATGTTTGTGGCCAAGGGGAACGTGTCTGACCTCACACATTGCAAAGACCTGTTGAGAAATCCGTGGTATATCCGGCCTCTCTGGGAAGGTGCAGTTCCTGAGCCACTGGGGGAGGGGCCTTGGATTGGGGCTTTGATTTCTGCTCCTCCCCCTCCTTCTCCTCCTCCCACAGCTGTCCCATCTTGACCTGGAGGAGGTCACCATGCAAGGCCACCTTCCCTTGGCTAGGGGTCAGCAGCAGTAGGGGGTTTAGAGATTGGAATGAACATGAAGAGAGAGAGAGAGAAAGTAGAATAAATACCTGAAATGAAAGAATCACCCTCACAAAAATTCTAATTCTGTGTGTGTGTGTGTGTGTGTGTGTGTGTGTGTTACTGGAGATTGAACCCAGGGGCATTCTACTTCTAAACTACATCCCCAGTTCTATTTTTTATTTTTAAATTTTTATTTTATTTATTTATTTATTTATTTATTTATTTATTTATTTATTTGCGGTACCAGGGATTGAACCCAGGGGCATTTTACCTCCGAAATATACCCCTGGCCCTACTTTTTTTTATACTTTAATTTGAAACCGGGTCTCACGAAGTTGTGGAGGGCCTCACTAAGTAGCTGAGGCTGGCCGCGAACCCGGATCCTCTGGTCTCAGCCTCCCAAGTACTGGGATTACAAGCGTGTGCCACCACGCCCGGCTTACATTTTTATTTTCAAACAGGGTCTTGCTAGGTTGATGAGAGTCTCACTACTTGGTGAGGCTGTCCTTGAACCTGTGATCCTCCTGTCTCAGCCTCCCAAGTTCTGGGATTACAAGTGTGCGCCACCTCACCCAGCTGAAACAATTCTAATTCCAAGAGTGTGTTCTCATCTCCAGTTTGGGTGGCTCTGCCCCTGTTGCTTTTGGGTCATTGAGACTTAAACTTGAGTATTGATTAGAGTCATCTGGGGCTCCAGGTTCCCAAGACATCCACCCCCAACTCTACAGATTTGATAGGACTGGGACCATTTCCCTTACCTTGACCTTGAGCTGGGGAGGGGATCTAGTTATTGTCTGTTTGCTCCTCCCGATGCACACTCTGCCTTTCTCTACTGTGCTCTGTGTCCTGGGATGCTGACCTACATGACTTGCCTCCGTGGACTCCCTTTCCTCTGGTTTCTGAGCTCAGCCTATGGGAATCCTGGTAGGAAGTGAGGTTGAGTTCAGGCAATGTGAAATCTGGCAGGAAGTCAGGCGGGGCTCAGTCGATGGGAATCCTGGTAGGAGACTAGGTTGAGACCAACTGAAGAAGACTGGATGGAGATCAGCCAATGGGAAACCTGGTAGGAGAAGCTTCTAGATCCCTGAGAAGGAGAAGCATCAAGTCAAGGCCTTTGTTGTCAGCCCTCTCCCGGCTGGTTGATGTGTCTGGCACCTGCCAGGCACCCCCCATCATACTGCTCTCTGGGCTTCGGTAGTAGTGGCTCTCTCACCTCGTCCTAGTAGGTCTATGAGTAGTAACAGCACCCCACTGTCGCTGGCCTTGGGCACTGCATCAATTCTCACTACTTTCTCCAAATCTTCCCCCCCTTTTTTTTAAAAAGGTGCCTCTATTTTAACTCTTATTAAGTTTGATAAAACTCTTTGTCCTTGCTCATCCTGAATGTGCATCTGGTTCCTGCAATAATCCTGATCTATTCAGGATTTGCCCATAAATCTGGTTTTTTTTTTTGTGGTACCAGGGATTGAACCCAGGGGCATTCTACCTCTGAGCTACACCCCCAGCCCTATTTTTTATTCTTTATTTTGAAACAGGGTCTCACTAAGTTGCAGAGGGCCTCACCAAGTAGCTGAGGCTGGCCGCAAACCTGCAAAATCCTCCTGTCTCAGCCTCCCAAGTATTGGGATTACAAACGTGCGCTACCACGCCCGGATAAATCTGTTTTTCTAAAGGTAATTTTTATTGGTGCATGGTAATTGTACATAATAGTGAGACTCATAGTGGTACATTCACACATACACATAATACTATTTGGTCTGTTTGTTTTTAAGAAGCCCATTTTATTTATTTATTTATTTATTTTTTGTGGTACTGGGGATTGAACCCAGGGGCATTCTACCTCAGAGTTACACCGCCAGCCCTATTTTTTATTCTTTATTTTGAAACAGGGTCTTAATAAGTTGCAGAGGGCCTAAGTTATTGAGCCTGGCCGCAAACCTGCGATTCTCCTGTCTCAGCCTCCCAAGTACTGGGATTATAAGCGTGTGCCACCACACCCGGCTTAAAAAGCCCATTTTAAACATGGAGGCACTTATAGAAATGCTGCACCATGGTCTAATGTCAACAACTCCCCTTATTGCTTAATCCATTTGAGACTAAGGTGAATTTTGTGTGTGTGTGTGTGTGTGTGTGTGTGTGTGTGTGTG
>PVJS01029689.1:0-24605 GCA_004027185.1 Glis glis
GCACGGAGGTAGAACGCCCCTGGGTTCAATCCCTGGTACCTCAAAAAAAAAAAAAAAGAAATAAAAATGTTTTTAAAAACAGAGACTAAGAAGGTAAATTATCCGCCGGGCGTGGTGGTGCACGCTTGTAATCCCAGTACTTTGGGAGGCGGAGACCGGAGGATCCGGGTTCGTGGCCAGCCTTAGCTCTTTCTCTCTCTCTCTACTTAGTAAGCCCCTCCGCAACCTTGTGAGACCCGGTTTCAAAATAAAATATAAAAAATAGGGCCGGGGGTATAGCGCGGAGGTAGAATGCCCCTGGGTTCAATCCCCGGTACCGCCAAAAAAAAAAAAAAAAAAAAAGAAGGTAAATTATCTAATGGCCCAGATAATTAGGTAAAAGACCGAAATACAGCATTTTCTTATCCAAAATAGCAAATTTGTATATTTAAAAACGGATTCCATAACTTATTTAAAAAGGCTGCTTACCTTTGCGACCTAGGAAAGTAACCTCATGGCATTATACTGTCTTATTTGATTTATTTTTGACTGAACAAAGTGAAGTTTATGATTTGCCCTCCCCAGTCTCCCAGTTTAGTTCCCATGGGGTGTTCCATGGAGTGGCATGTCAGAGGCCATCCTTTCTTTCAGGCTCACAAACTGGGCACTGGCACCAGAGAAGGCCTGTGAGCTCCCCGCAGGCAGGGGCTGTCTGTCCGTCACCCCAGGTGCTGGCTACACAATGCGCATCAGAGCTTGCTCCAGGGTGTTCCAGGTGTGCTAAGTATAGCTGCAAGCCCTCCCCAACCAGCATTGCAGTGATAATGCAAGCAAGTAAATGGAAACAAAGAATAAAACATTTTAGGGATGGATTCCATTCATCTTACCATCAGTAAAAAAATATGATCTGGTTCCATCTTGTCTAACGTAAAAGTTTTCTCCAAGTTTGCTGCCGGCTTTAAACCTAAGCATGGCATGATCATATAGTCCATAGTCACGGAACAGGATACTTTTGCCTGGTTTTAACACCTAAGAAACAAAAGCAAGGTGCAAGTAACTCTGGGGAACCCAGTCAAACAAAATACAATATGATCAAGTTAGGAATTAAAATAATTTACTTTTTAATTATGGTAATTATGAAAGGGGCCCGACTGACATACCTGTAATATGGAAGAAAGCTGGGTGTGGTGGTGCACGCTTGTAATCCCAGTACTTGGGAGGCTGAGACAGGAGGATTGTAGGTCCGAGACCAGCCTTAACAACTTAGGTAGGCCCTCAGCAACTTAGTGAGACCCTGTTTTAAGAAAATAAAATACGGCTGGGGATTTAAATCAGAGGTAAAGTGCCGCTGGGTTTAATCCCCAGTGCCACCAAAAAAAAAAAAAAAGAAAAGAAAAAGGGCATGCCAGTGAAAGGAATAGTAAGACCTGGAAGAGCCCCATATATTGGAGATACTTTTTTGTGTGTGTGTGGTACTACTGTGGATTAAACCCAGGGGCATTCAACCTCCAAGCTACATGTCCAGCTCTTTTTTCTATTATTATTTTTTTGTTTTGAAACAGGGTCTCACTAGTTTGCTGAGAGTCTCACTAAATTGCTGAGGCTGCCCTCAAACCTGTGATCCTCCTATCTTAGCCTCCCAAGTATTGGGATTACAGATGTTTGCCACCACATTCAGCTTGAAGATACTTCTTGAGCACTGTGGAATGGTCAAGTGTCATACAATTACAACTTGAAAGACAATAAACCAAATAGTCATATCCTCATTAAAGTAGATTCTCCCACCATTTTTTTTTTTTTTTACTCAAAGTATATTCAACTGTACTTTAAAAAACAAGATGCCATTTTTGGCTCTTTACTGATTTAGGTTGATTTCCTTATTCTGAGTCTCAGAAGAAGGTCTCTGGTTTCACTGTGCTACAAAAATAAGGTAAAGCTCGACCACTATGCTCGTAACTGATATACGCCAGCACTTGACAGCTTGCCAGACATATTCTCACTGGATCTCTACTCAGTTCGAAAGGAAGGAGTTTGATTATTATTCTCATATGAGAAGAGGGAAACTATACTTGAGAGGGTTAAGTGATCTGTCCACGGTCATTCACTAGCTACTAAGTGGGGAAGTCAGGACTCACACTTAGGTCAAAGGCTTCACACTGAGGAACTGACACTTTTGTTAGCCCTGGGGGGTGAGGTAGTTGTCACTTCATTCACATTTACAGACAAGAAGAAAGGCACAGAGGGGAGAGATCATTTTTCCTATTCTTCCCACATTGCCCTGGACTTCTTGATATGGGGAGTGGATCTTCAGGACAGAGGGTAACACCTGGGGGGATCTGTGTCAGGACCAAGTGGTGAGTCCCATGCAAAAGCTTCTCAGAGATAAGGTATCAGAGAGTAGATGTCTCAAAAATCAGAAGGCAAGATCAGCACCCTAACTGACAAAGGAACCAGTGATATGCTTTTCAGAATGAAATGTGATACATACTATGACACTTACTTTTTATGTGAAAATTCAAACTGTGTAACATTACCAGATGAGAGGGAACTTCAAAGGGGGGCACTAATTTTATTAAATCTTATTCTAACCCATCATATCAACATGATGGTCTGGAAGTATGTATGTATGCAAGTATTTTGCAATATTGGGGTTGCTCAGGCTGGCCTCAAAGTTACAGTCTTCCCGCCTCAGCCTCCCAAGTAGCTGGGATTACAGGCAGCTTGAAAGCGTTTACTTTATTTTTTTTGCAGTATGGAGACTGAACTCGGGCATTCTACCTCTGAGCTATACCCCCAGCCCTATTTTTTTATTCTTTATTTTGAAACAGGGTCTCACTGAGTTGCGGAGGGCCTCACTAAGTAGCTGAGGCTGGCTGCAAACCCGGATCCTCCGGTCTCAGCCTCCCAAGTACTGGGATTACAAGCGTGCGCCACCACGCCCAGCTATTTTATTTTATTTTGAAACAGGGTTTCACTAAGTTTAGAGGGCCTCACTAAATTGCTGAGGCTGGCTGCGAACCTGCTATTCTCCTGTCTCAGCCTCCTGGGGTCACCATGCTCATCTGAAAGCATTTATTTTAAAATGGACATATGCTACCTGCTGAAATAGATAGTTGTCTCCTTTGGAAAACTCTGTGATGTGCTATCAACCTTTCTAAATGTAGTTAGAGATATTTCCTTTTCCTAACTAGAACAGGAAAGACTATCCATAGTGCTTTTTCCATTGTTAGAGCAGATTTTTCTTGGTAAAGTCTTATCAATACCAGCATGCCTTTCAAATGTTGTAAAGAATGAGCCTCTTAGATAAAAAGTTCTAATCTTTGTCAGAAATGCTAAACTTTAAAATGTAAATAATTAAAAGAGAAAAATTTGAATTTAGTTCACATGAGACTTATTCTTTATTTGAGAAGGAAGACTGATGGGGCAGTGAAAGGACACTCACTTGAGGAGTTTGGAAATCTTGATTCAAATACCAGGGGTTCCATTAACTAGCTGAATGGCTTTGAGCAAGTAATTTCATCCCACTGAATATCTTTTCTTATCTGTAAAATAATATTTATGACACTAATGCCTCCTTTGACCATGACACTGTACATTACCTTGGCCTTTCCCAATGTCATGGTCTTTTATTCTAACCACTCCAAGAAGTGGATATATTTGGGTACTATTATTTTCAATAAGGGTAAAGGTGACTTCCCTGCCTAAGGTCTCAGATGGAAGCCAGAGGCACAAAGGAGATCAAAATTCAGGTCTTCTGATGACAAATCTGATCCATTTTTATTTCATTATTCTACTTAAAAAGGGGGAGGGGATTCAACTTTAAGGTTATCCTCCAATTTAAAATTCTATGATTAAAAATAAATTTCTCTGGTGCTAACATTCTGGAGTAATTAGATCTACATTATGACAGCTTATTACTGTGACTGTTCAGGCAAGGTTCAGGGCTGTCCACAGGGTATCTTATCATTAGAGGCTAAGAACTGCTTCCCTCTCTAGTAATTTCCTGATGAAGCATATGATTGCAAATTAATGAGACAGTCACTATGACGGTGAGAAAAGGTAATCAGACTATTGCTATAAATTCATTCCAGATAAGCTAAAAAAAGATTTCTTTAGAGAGTAAAAATGAGAAGAATGCTGAAATGGAATTTGTTATTAAAGAAATGCATGGTCTGGGACAGCTCAAGTCCATTTTTCCTTTCTTAATATGATATTTCATGCTACTATTAAAACACACACACACACACACCTATATATATATACACACACACACATATATATATATGAAAAAATATATCTTATGTTTCCATGACATGAAGTTCAGAAATAGGTAAAACTGATCTATGAGGATAGAGGTCAGAAAAAAGTGGTTGCCTGGGGTCTCTAAGAATGGGGGTGGGGCACTAGGAAGCCTAGAGAGATACTAGAAGCATTCTGAATCTAGGTAGTGTTTATATGAGAGTACACACATGGAAAAATTCCTCTAATTGTACACTTATGATTGGAATACCTACCACATGAATATTAAACCTCAGGAAAACACAAAACTAACATACATAAGTTGTGAATTATAAACTGAATCTGTCAACCAGTTTAAGAATTAAGACTATTATCAACACTGTTGCCTCTTCCTGTATAATCTTATTCTGCACCAGCCCCTGCCTTCCTCTACAACAGAATTTTCTAATCTAGATTCCACAGGCCCAAAAGGTCTATGGTGCTCAGGGCGGCTGTGAATTTAAGTGGAAAGAAAGCTGGCCATGGTGGCACACACTTGTAATCCCTGTACTTGAGAGGCTGAGACAGGAGGATCGCAGGTTCACGGCCAGCTTCAGCTACTTAGTGAGCCCTCTGCAACTTAGTGAGACCTTGTTTCAAAATAAAAGAATAAAATAGGGCTGGGGTGTAAGAGCTCAGACATAGAATGCCCCTGGGTTCAATCCTCAGCACCGCAAAAAAAAAAGTGAGGTCCAGTATTTTTGGAGAGAGATCCAAGATGGTGACGGAATAGGGGCCCCTAAATGAGCCTGTCACAAAATCGCCCCGGGGGCTCAGAACTGAACAACATCGCACATCCATAGAAGAACCAAAACCCAATATCCAGTAACTTGAGTACGACTACACAGACACAGAGTCTACCAGCTACAGAATCCCACAGAAAACTGCAATCCGTGTCGGAAGGATCAGAAAGGAACCATCTTCTCCCGGACCTTACAGCCGGGGCTAATAGTCCCCCCCCCCGCCACGTCCACAAGCAAATCGGGGCAAGGAACTGGAGCAGAATTCTGTGAGTGGTGGGGACATCCCAGCAGTAGATCATGAATACCCTTCAAAGGCTGCCCTAGTGTGGCCTCCTGCCAGAGCCACACACCTTCCCCCCACTGAGCAACAAGCCTGAGCGATCCCCAACACCCACACCTTGGACCCCGCGTGCCCTCCGGGGCCACCATCTGAGACCCACACAATCCTCTGCGCCCACCTTGGACCCTCCACACCCTCCAGTGCCGCCACTCGATACCCACGCGCATGCTTTGGGCCCACGTGTGATCTTCTGTGCCTCACCTCAGAGCCTGGGCATCCTCCGGCGACACCACCCAAGACCCTGAGCCCGCGCATCCCTTGGGGCCCGTGCAATCCCCAGCACCTGAGCTCCAGAGCCCGCGTACCCCTCCCCACACATACACCGTGCCCCAGTCAACCAGACAGGAGGGAACCACAGCCTGCAGTGTACTGACCCAATTGAGTCTACAGGGACCATCAAAAGAGGTCTTATACACAGAAAGAAAGATGATGTGGATGCAACAGAAACACAAAATTGAAAACACTGAAAATATGAGAATGAGGAACAGTGAGGAAACAAGAAACACTCACAATGCATCAACAAGTGAGATTACTGATACTGACCTGCTGGAAATGCAAGACGGAGAATTCCGAATTTTGATCTTCAGAATGATGAAAGGCCTCAAAGAAAGCATAGAGGAGATGAAGGAGGAAATTGAGGCTCTAAGAATCAGAAAGAAACTCTGAATGAAATGAAGGAGTCAATAAATGAATTAAAGACTGCAATAGCAACCAACTCTAGCAGGCCCAGCCTCATGGAAAACAGGGTATCACTCCTGGAAGACAGTTCATTCAAAACTGAAAACACAGTCATCGATATACAGAAGATATTACAACACACCCTGACCATCCAAGGAGTCCTAATATAAGGATAAAAGGCATTGAAGCCAGTGTTAGAAGGACAGACCAAGGATATCAGAAACCTCTTCAAAGAAATAATTTCAGAGACTTTTCTGAACATAGAAAAAGATTAGCACATTCACATACAGGAGACATAGAACACCCTTAAGACAGGACCAAAGAAGAACCTCCCCATGCCATGTAATAATTAAAATGACTAACATAGAGGCCAAAGAAAGAATCCAAAAAGCAGCAAGAACAAAGGAAAGGGTGACATACAAGGGCAAAACAATAAAAATCACCCAGACTTCTCAACCCAAGTCAGGAATGCCAGGAGGGATTGGTATGAAGTACTCCGGACCCTGGAAGAAAACAACTTCCAACCAAAACTGATATATCCAGCAAAGCTATCATTTTAAGTTGATGGAGAAATAAAAATGTTCCATGATAAGTAAACACTTAAAGAATTCATGAGGACCAAGCCAACACTAGAGAAAATCCTAAAAGAAATAAATCACAAAGAAGGAAAAACAAGCAATTTTCAGAACCATAGGAGAGGTGAACTCCACCAGGTAGGCAGCTAAACAAGGAGATTTGTCACTACAGCGAACAGAAAATAGAACTCAAAATGATAGGAAACAAAAATCGTATCTCAATAATAATATTGAATGTCAAAGGACTCAACTCCTCAATTAAAAGGCATAGACTGGCAATGTGGATTAAAAAGCATAACCCAACTATATGCTGCTTACAAGAAACTCACCTTCTAGCCAAAAATACTCATACGCTAAGGGGAAAGGATGGAAAAAGATATACCATGCAAATGGAGATCGAAAACAAGCAGGGGTAGCAACGCTTATATCTGACAAAACAGACTTCAAGCTAAAACACATCAGAAGAGACAAAGCAAGTCAGTTCTTACTAATAAAAGGAACAATCCAACAAGAAGATATTATGATAGTAAACATGTTTGCCCCAAATGTGGGCGCACTCACATTCATAAAACAAAGTCTTTGGGACATCAGGTCCCAAATAGACCCAAATACAATAATATTGGGAGACTTTAACACACCACTCACATGACTAGATCGATCCTCCGGACAAAAGATGAATAAAGATTCTTCAGACCTAAAGAAAACTATAGACCAAATGGATCTAATAGACACATACAGATTATTTCAACCAGCAACACCTGGATACACATTTTTCTCAGCTGCCCACGGAACATTCTCCAAAACAGACCACATCCTGGGTCACAAAGCAAGCACCAGCAAATTCGAAAGATGTGATATAATTTCCTGCATCTTCTCAGACCACAACGGAATGAAACTGGAAATTAACAACAGGAAGACCAAAAGTAATAACATAAGTACATGGAGACTGAATGATACACTCCTGAACGAGGACTGGATCAGAAAAGAAATAAGGGGAGAAATAAAAAAAAATCCTGGATTAAATGAAAATATAGACACGATATACCAAAATCTACAGGACACTTTGAAGGCGGTGCTAAGAGGAAAATTTATAGCACTGAGTGCCCACATAAAAACAGAAAACATCCAAATAAACAACCTAATGACACACCTCAAGGATCTTGAAAAACAGGAACAGTCGAAGCCCAAAGCCAGTAGAAGGCAGGAGATAACTAAAATCAGAGCAGAAATTAATGAAATAGAGAATAAAAAAACAATACAAAGAATCAACAGAACAAGAAGCTGGTTCTTTGAAAAGATTAACAAGATTGACAAACCACTAGCTAACCTAATCAAAAGAAAGAGAAAATCAACCCAAATTACCAAAATCAGAAATGAAAAAGGGGACATCACTACAGATAGGGGAGAAATCCAGAGGATCATAAGAAACTACTTTGAAAACTTATATTCCAATAAACTGGAAAATATGGAAGAATTCGACAGATTTCTAGACACATACAACCTACCTAAATTGAACCAAGAAGATATAGAAAACCTGTATCAACCAATAGCAAGCACAGAGATAGAAACAACAATAAAAAGTCTGCCATCAAAGAAAAGCCCAGGTCCAGATGGTTTTCCAGATGAATTTTACAAAACCTTTACAGAAGAACTAAACCCAATACTTCACAAGCTATTCCGTGAAATTGAGAGATGGAATTCTTCCAAATTCCTTTTACGAGGCCAACATCACATTAATACCAAAGCCAAATAAAGATACCTCAAGAAAAGAAAATTACAGACCAATATCATTAATGAACATAGACGCAAAAATTCTAAATAAAATACTAGCCATGTGCATTCAAAACCATATTGAGAAAATTGAACACCAAGACCAAGTTGGTTTCATTCTAGGAAAGCAAGGCTGGTTCAACATAGGCAAAACAATACATGTTATTCACCACATAAATTGAACTAAAAACAAGAATCATATGATCATTTCAATAGATGTGGAAAAAGCATTTGACTAAATTCAACACCCATTCGTGTTAAGAACTCTACAGAAAATTGGAATAGAAGGAACATACCTCAACATCATTAAGTCAATATATAAGAAACCCAAAGCCAACATCATATTGAAGGGGGAAAAACTGCCGGAATTCCCCTTAAAATCAGGAACAAGACAAGAATGCCCACCATCACCACTCCTTTTCAATATAGTCCTCGAAACTCTTGCCAGAGCAATAAGGCAAGAGAAGGATATCAAAGGAATTCAAATAGGAAAAGAAGAATTAAAATTATCTTTATTTGCAGATGATATGATCCTATATCTAGAAGACCCAAAGAACTCAACCAAAAATCTATTAGAGCTGATTAACAAATTCAGCAAAGTAGCAGGATACAAGATCAACCTAAAAGCCGGGCGTGGTGGTGCATGCTTGTAATCCCAGTACTTGGGAGGCGGAGACCGGAAGATCTGGGTTCGCGGCCAGCCTCAGCTACTTAGTGAGGCCCTCTGCAACTTCGTGAGACCCAGTTTCAAAATAAAGTATAAAAAATAGGGCTGGGGGTGTAGCTCGGAGGTAGAACGCCCCTGGATTCAATTCCCGGTACCGCAAAAAAAACAAACAAAACAAGATCAACCTAAAAAAATGAGTAGCTTTCATATATGCCAACCATGAATCCACTGAGAAAGAAATCCAGAAAACAATTCCATTCACAATAACTTCAAAACCAATCAAATACCTAGGAATAAACTTAACCAAAGAGGCAAAAGACCTCTACAATGAAAACTATAGAACACAGAAGAAAGAAATTGAAGAAGATCTTAGAAGATGGAAAGATCTCCACTGCTCTTGGATAGGCAGAATAAATATTATCAAAATGGTGATTCTGCCAAAAATGATTTACAGAGTCAATGCAATCCCTATCAAAATACCAACATCATTTTTCACAGATCTAGAAAAATCAGTCATTAATTTCATATGGAGAAACAAAAGACCCAGAATAGCCAAAGCAATTCTCAGCAATAAGAACCATGCAGGAGGCATCACAATCCCTCACAATCCCTGACTTCAAATAACACTACAGAGCTATAGTAATAAAATCAGCATGGTATTAGCACAACAACAGACACATAGACCAGTGGAACAGAAAAGAAGATACAGAATTAAGTCCACAAACTTATAGCCAATTGATTTTTGACAATGGTGCCAAACACATATGTTGGAGAAAGGACAGTCTTTTCAACAAATGGTGCTAGGAAAACTGGTTATCTACCTGTAGAAAATGAAACTAAACCCTTACCTCTTGCCCTGCACAACAGTCAACTCGAGATGAATCAAAGACCTGGAAGTTAGACCAGAGACTGTGAAATTACTAGAGAAGGGCATAGGTTCAACACTCCAACATATAGGCACAGGTAGAAACTTCCTCGACAAGACCTCCAAAGCACAGGAAATTAAAAAAAGAATTAATAGGTGGGATAGTATTAAACTACAAAGCTTCTGCTCATCAAAGGAAACCATCAAGAGCCTAAAGAGAAATGTTGGTGAGGATGTGGGGGAAATAGGGACTCTTCTACGCTGTTGGTGGGATTGCAAACTAATTCAATCACTATGGAGATCAGTGTGGAGATTCCTCAGAAAACTGGAAATGGATCCACCATATGATCTGGCTATACCACTACTGGGTATCATACCAATAGGATTGAAACCAGAAAACTACAGTAATATATGCATACCCATGTTCATAGAAGCACAATTCATAGTGGCCAAATTATGGAACCAACCTAGGTATCCATCAACAGATGAATGAATTACAAAATTATGAGACATACACACAATGGAATTCTACTCAGCAATAAAGAAGAACAAAATAACATCATTTACAAGAAAATGGAATGATCTGGAGAACATTATGTTAAGTGAGATTAGCCAGTCACAAAAAGAGAAGGTTATATATTTTCATTAATATGCGCAACCTAGGGAGTAGTGGGGACACAAAAGGGACTCTGGACGATAGTGGAGAACCCTCAGTAGAGCAAGGGAAGTGATATAAGGGAAGGAGAAGGGCAAGAAAGAAGTGAATCAATGGAATTATAAACAATGTGTACATATGAGAATATACCAACATCATTCTTGGTACTCCATATGGGGGGGAGGCGGGGCATGTGCATGTATGTTAATATCAAATTGATATTCATTGTGATGTGAGACTCCAGTGCACCAATAAAAGCATGTTTTAAAAAAAGTGGAAAGCAGAGCCGGGCGTGGTGGCGCATGCTTGTAATCCCAGTACTTTGGGAGGCGGAGACCGGAGGATCCGGGTTCGCGGCCAGCCTCAGCTCTCTCTTTCTCTCTCTCTCTGCCTGTCTCTCTCTCTCTCTCTCTCTCTCTCTACTTAGTGAGGCCATTCGCAACCTCGTGAGACCCGGTTTCAAAATAAAGTATAAAAAAAATAGGGCCAGTGGCGTAGTACGGAGGTAGAACGCCCCTGGGTTCAATCCCCGGTACTGCAAAAAAAAAAAAAAAAAGTGGAAAGTAAAGTTATAGTTTTATTTTCACTTTTTCTACAGAAATTTAGCATTCCTTTTTTTTTTTTTTTGCGGTACTGGGGATTGAACCCAGGGGCGTTCTACCTCCGAGCTACACCCCGGCCCTATTTTTTATACTTTATTTTGAAACTGGGTCTCACGAAGTTGCGGAGGGCCTCACTAAGTAGCTGAGGCTGGCAGCGAACCCAGATCCTCCGGTCTCCGCCTCCCAAGTACTGGGATTACAAGCGTGCACCACCACGCCCGGTCTCTTAGCATTCGTTTAATTATGAATGTAAGCAACCAAAATTTGACACTAATAATAATCACAAATAGCTGGGTACATGCCTGTAATCCAGTATTTGGGAAGCTGAGACAGGAAGATCACATGTTCGAGGCCAGCCTCACCAACTTAGTGAGGCCCTCAGCAACTTAGCGAGACCCTGTTTCAAAATAGTAAATAAAATAGGGCTGGAAGAGTAGTTTAGAGGTAGAACACCCCTGGGTTCAATCCCTAGTACCACGAAAAACAAAAGATAATAAATGGTACTGGTTCATGTATTTACTCTTGGATTAGTTTGTTTTTCATCACTACAGCAAAATACCAGAGGCTGGGAAACTTTATTTAAAACAAGGTTTAATTCACAGTTCTAGAGTTCAAGGGCATGGCATAGGCATCAGCTCTGGTAAAGGCCTTGTGGGACAGCAGGAGCTCATGTGTGAGGGAGAGCTCACACTGTGAGACAGGAAGCCAGAGCAAGAAGAGGGGCAAAGCTTTCTCCTTTTGTAACAACTCTCTTGTGAATATTAACCAAGGGGTCCCATAAGAATTTCTTCTGAGCTGAGCGTGGTGGCACACGCTTGTAATCCCAGTACTTGGGAGGCTGAGACTGGAGGATCAGGGTTTGCGGCCAGCCTCAGCTACTTAGTGAGGCCCTCTGCAACTCAGTGAGACCCTGTTTCAAAATAAAGAATAAAAATAGGGCTAGGGTGTAGCTCGGAGGTGGAATGCCCCTGGGTTCAATCCCTAGTACTGCAAAAAAAAAAAAAAAAAAAAAAAAAAAGAATTTCTTCTGCTTAAATTCCATCCAAGGGCAGCCCCCAATGACCTGAGGACCTTCTAGTAGGCCCCATTTCAAGGGTTCCACCACTTCTTATGTTGCCACACTGAGGACCAAGCTTCTAACACATGAACTCAAACCATATAGCAATATGCTACATTTCTTATAATTTTAGTATGTACTCCAACTTAGTATACTGTGTTACACCAGCAGCAAAGTCATATATCACAATGTTTACTGTTTCCTAAATGCATTGTTTTTCTCTTATGCTTGACTTAATCTTGCTATTTTGTTCATCATGGCCCAGGAAGCAATAGACTATATCATAAACATATGTCATAAATGCTAAGCCTGTAGTAGGCTGCAACCACAGTCCACAGGCCCCAAAGGTCTAGCACTCAGGGGGGGCTGTGAATTTAAATGGAAAACAAATTCTCACTTTTTCTAAAGGCTAGGTGCTACAGTAGGCTGTGGCATCTAGGTTTATGTAAACATACTTTATGATGTTACATAATGATAAAATTGTATTTCATTAAGTATCGCATGACTGTATTGGTAGTGGGCACTCTCATTCCCATAGTTTCAGGTACTCCTTATTCTCTCCCTATACCCTACCAATGTCCCTAACTCCTCCATAATACATGAAACCTTCATCCATGAAATCACTGGTATCTTCTGAATGGTTCCTTCATATTCTTGTTCTCACAGAAACCTGACTACCCCTGAGGACACTGTTCTCCTGGCAACCTTTCAAGTCAGGCTGTTTTCTCCCATTGCCTTGAACCGCTGGACCTTGATACTTTCTGTGCATTCTCCTTGATAAACTCTCTATCTCTGAATCTCTTGTTTTCAGATTATATCACCCACTATCCCTTCTTGTTACTGCCATCTATCAGTTTCAGGGTCCTTTCCCTCCATTTTGTGAGGAATGTATCTTTTGGCCTACTGTCTTATCCTGAATGCTATTCCATGTTTAATTTTGGTCAATTTCAGTATGTACGTGGATTATCCTTCCAAATATGCCAGCCTCTTAATGATCTGAGCTTTTCTCTTCTAGAGGTCTTGTTCTTCATCCTCTCTATACCACTTACTCTCATGGTAAAGTCCTAATGCCTTGTCAACACTAAGAAGTACAACTCCTCCACTCTTTCAGTTAGACAAGTAACTCTCTGTCCACTCTCCTCCATTTTTCAAGCTCGTTCTCTCTCTAGTTCCCATCTTCAATAATCCTTCACCCTCACCTGGACCTCCACATAGGGTGGTCCTACCATCTTTTCCTTACTGCCTTCTCTTCCCTTTTTATCTAGCTTAAGTTACATGCCCATTTGTAGGTATATGCTGGGTTCTCACTGGCTCAGATACAAGGGGCAGAGAGAGAAGTAAGGAGAGAGAAAAAAAAAAACCTTACAAAACTCACAGAGGACTAAACTTAGAGAGGCAAGATGTAAATCTTTAAAAATACTGTTTTAAGGAAGAATAATTCCCTAATAGGCTTCCAGTATCTTGAAACTTTTATCTCATTACTTATTTTAAAACAACTAAGACCAGGGTTAAACTTTACATAGAAGTTTTCTTACCCAACACCTACTATTTCAACTTGCTAAGTGCTCTGCCCTCCCTCTGAAAGCTGACTGACTGAAGCCACGACTCCCTGAAGGGTCGATGGAGGCTTGTCAACTTTGCAGAGGCACTCCTGTACTTTAGTGTGCCCCCACCCCAGCGGCATGTTTGTATCTGCTACTTGTTTTTGTTCCCAAACTTGCTTATGTCAGAACTTGAATTTCTAATTATATACTTTGAGTACATAACAATGAGATATGAACATGAATAGGAAGCACTTAAATTTTCTATAAAAAGTAAGTTGATCATTTTGGAAAGATTCAATAAGAAGTGCTAAACAAACTGCTTTTAATTAGGTGTAAGAAACTAAACTGTAAAAATATAATAGAATCCACCCTCAAATTACTTTCCAATTGTTGTTAAATTCTTGCTCCACTTTTTTTTTTTTTTGGATACTGGGGATTGAATCCAGGGGTGCTCTACCACTGAGGTAAACCCCTAGCCCTTTTGAGTTTACTCTGATACAGTCTCACTAAGTTGCCCAGGCTGGCTTCGAACTTGCAATCCTCCTGTCTCAGTCTCCTGAGAAACTGGGATTACAGGCATGTACCACCATGCCCTGCGTCTTGTGCCACTTTTAAAGAAACTAAAACTATTGTGTACAATTTATGTAATGATCAATAGCTCCATACACAAAGAAAAGGCCTTGGCCATTTGAATAAATGAATAAATGAATATTCACATATTTTAAGTTGTAATAAAATGTTTAAGGTAAGAATATACCACTTTCAAAGTTTTGATTTAGTTGATTTTTAAAATTTATCAACACTGTAACAAATTGCTTATATTGATAAGAAAGCTTCCACTGTAGTTTACAAAGTACCCTCATTCATGATCTCACCATTGTCTGTAAGACACTCCCATTTTACAGACAAGAAAACTGAGGCTTAGAGATGAAGGTGACATGGCTTGTCTTGAGTCACATGACTTAATGAGTGAAGCTTTACTTTCTGAGTGCTACAGTAGCCTCCAGATAGCAATAGCAGTCTTCCTATTCTAATAGCAATAATGATGATAGTAGCAACACATTAATAAAGGCTGACTTTTTAGAGGAGCATGGTGGCACACACCTGTAATCCCAGTACTTGGGAAGCAGAGACAAGAGGATCACAGGTTTGACACCAGCCTCAGCAACATAGAGAGACATCAACTTAGTAAGACCCTGTTTCAAAATAAAAGGTAAGATAGGGCTGGGTGTATAGCTCAGAGGTAAAATGCCCCTAGGTTCAATTCCCAGTACCACAAAAATAAAAAATAAAAGCTGGGCGTGGTGGCGCACGCTTGTAATCCCAGTACTTTGGGAGGCGGAGACCGGAGGATCCGGGTTTGCGGCCAGCCTCAGCTCCCTCGCTCTCTCTCCCTGTCTCCCTCTCTCTCTCTCTACTTAGTGAGGCCCTCCGCAACTTCGTGAGACCCGGTTTCAAAAATAAAAGTATAAAAAATAGGGTCGGGGGTGTAGCGCGGAGGTAGAACGCCCCTGGGTTCAATCCCCGGTACCAAAATAAATAAATAAATAAATAAAAATAAAAATAAAAATAAAAATGTCTGACTTTTAAAGAGTACTTACCATGTTCTAGGCATTGTGCTAAGCACTTTATGTCTCATTCAAGCTTCCTCAAAACCTGTAACTTCAGAGCTATTACCTCAGCATTTTACAGGTAAAGAAATTGAGGCTCAGAGTGGTGAATGAATTTGCCTAAGTGGTGAAACCAGGTTGCACCTGACTTCAGACTGTGCTCTTGACCACTGAACCACACTTCTTCTCACTTAGAGCATGACTCCACACATAGCAGGTAACTGCAAAATCATCCTTGCTTCAGGGTTGGCCAAGCTTTGAAGAGCAGTCATGGCACTGCACAAATCCAGTTAGGATAGATATTTTATCCTGGAGAACCCCTTCCCATACACTGACTACACAGTCTATCTACCTAGTGACAATGGGGAGTCTGTGACTCAATAGTACATGAGCCTCAAAGAGAAGGAAAGCAAGGGGATCAGGATGTCCAACCCTCAAGTGTAGACCCCACATCACTAACCTTGTAAATGTTTTCTAAGACAAGGTGCATTTTATCAGGGTGAATGGCCGAGAGCACAAATATCAATGTGACGACATCCACAGATTCTGGTGGCACATGATCCAGAAGGTCATCTTTAGTGAGGTCACACTGGAATACCTTGCATGTCGCTGTGTCATATAAAGGATTTTGCTAGAGGGAAAAACAAAAGAGAATTCTAATGCAACCACTATGCTGACATATAGAGAAACATACAGCATCAAAAGGAGATCCTATTTCCAGCTGTGTACTGCTACATAGAAATGAATGCTCCATTATTACTGGGTAAAACTGAAATGAATCATTCACATACAAAGCATGTAGTATTTAATATTGCTATGAGGGGCAAGAAATTTTAGCAAATCATTTTTAACTGAGGAGAAAAGTTGGACCATCACATATTCAATATTCAGCATTTTAAAAACATCCAGAGGAAGGACAATATAAAGCTGATCTCTGCTTCCTTAATCCTCTCTTGAATCATCCACTACAAGCCTAAACTCTATGGGAAATCCTTCCAATTTCCTTCAATGGAATGCTTTCTTAGTTATTCAGGGGTATATTTTCTCTTGATGCAACAAGTTAAATAAATCTAACTTTACTTATTTATTTATTTTTGCTACAAGTGTGTACCTGTACATTTTGGTTGGTTGGCTTCAACACCTATATAAAAGTATTATGAAGATATTAAACCTTTCCTTCATGTAAATGAAGACTTCAATAAATAGATATATAAAATTACTGGAAGGGAAAATTCAATATTGAAAATATGTCAATTCTACTCATAATTTCACTTATCCAAAGCAATCTCAACTGAATTACAATAGATCTATCTGGAAGCTAAAGTCAATTTTTATTTTTATTTTTGGTACTGGAGATTGAGCTCAGGGACATTCTGTCTCTGAGCTATACCCCCAGTCTTTTTTATTTATTTATCTATTTATTTTTCTGTGGTGCTGGGGATTGAACCCAGGGGCATTCTACCTCTGAGCTATATCCCCAGCCCTATTTTTATTTGGAAACAGGGTCTCATTAAGTTGCTGAGAGCCTCACTAAGTTGCTGAGGCTGGCTTCGAACCTGTGTTTCTCCTGTCTCAGCCTCCCAAGTATTGGGATTTCCGCCCAGCTGTGTGTGTGTGTGTATGTGTGTGTGTGTGTGTGTGAGAGAGAGACTGGGGATGGAACCCAGAGGCGCTCTACCTCCGAGCTATACTCCCAGCCCTTTTTATTTATTTATTTTATTTGAAACAGGGTCTCGCTAAGTTGCTGAGGCTGGTCTCGAGCCTGTGATCCTGTCTCAGCCTCCCAAGAATTGGGATTACAGGCATGTATCAACACACCCAGCTCTAAAGTCAAATTTTTTTCCTGGTACCAGGGATTGAACCCAGGGTCATTCTACCTCCGGGCTACACCCCCAGTCCTATTTTTTATTCTTTTTTTTTTTTTTGCGGTACTGGGGATTGAACCCAGGGTCATTCTACCTCTGAGCTATACCCCCAGCCCTGTTTTTATTCTTTATTTTGAAACAGGGTCTCACTAAGTTGTGGAGGGCCTCACTAAGTAGCTGAGGCTGGCCGTGAATCCGGATCCTCCTGTCTCAGCCTCCCAAGTACTGGGAATACTCTAAAGTCAATTTTTAAAATGATGAGGGAGATACACCATTAGACAACAAAACATATTACAAAATGTAGTAATAAAACAATGTGCTGGGCATGGTGGCGCATGCTTGTAATCCCAGTACTTGAGAGGCTGAGACTGGAGGATCCTGGTTTGCGGCCAGCCTCACCTACTTAGTGAGGCCTCTGCAACTTAGCGAGACCCTGTTTCAAAATAAAGACTAAAAAATAGGGCTGGGGGTGTAGCTCGGAGGTAGAATGGCCCCTGGGTTCAATCCCCAGTATCACAAAAAAATGAAATAAATAAATAAAACAATGTGGTTTAAGATGACAAATAGATCACCAAGATAGAACAGAGTCCCAAAACAGACGTGTGTGTGTGTGTGTGTGTGTGTGTGTGTGTGTGAGAGAGAGAGAGAGAAAGAGAGAGAAAGAACTTCATGTTTCATATGACAAAAATAGACAAAGATAATTAGATAAAAAAGGCAGATAATAAATGTGACAATTTTCAGTGTAGGAAAATGAACTTCTCATTCAATATGTTGTATTGCCACAACTGGCTGCCCAGATACATTAGAAGACTTTCAGTTTCAGCTCAGAGATATAAAGAAGTTGAAAGACATAGCTCCCATTCTTACAAGAAAATAGCAGAAAGACAGCAAATAATGACTTTTTCGTGAACCCATCAAAGAACAGAGATCACAGAACCTACCACCCCCAAATCTGGAGAAAAACAAGTGTCTTTGGGTAGACACAAGGCCCAAGCACTTGCTTACCTGAGATTGAAGCCTCCAGCCTGGAAAGACAAAACTGAAATTTGAAAATGGCTGAAGATTAAGAGTGGGCATTAGTGGGACAAGGTGATGAGGGTAAGGCAGAAGGACCATAAGTTTGAGGTCACCTGTGGCAACTTAATGAGAATCCTATTTCAAAAATAAAAAGGGCTGGGGATGTAGCTTGATGGTAGAGGCCTCTGGGTTCAATCCCCAGTATGACAGTGCTGGGGTGGGCATTAGTGTGAAATTACAGGGCTAATGCTGTCCTCTGAAGGTGTTTCCGCCAGGAATACTACCAGGCTCTCATAGAGAGGATGGTGTTGTTTCTGGTGTTGGTCTTTTCTCATATCCTTTGAGAAAAGACTAAATCTTCAGGGGAAAGGTCATCTGAAGCCTGTAGCCTAAGGATACTGGAATACCACTCCAGGTGGGGGAACAGAACTACTCTACTCAAACCCAGTCAATCTTCAGGGAGAACGGTATCAACATCATCGAGAGGCACATTAGTAGATATACCCTGCAGCTGGCAAAGGGATGGGCAAGAAAAGCCATAAGAAAAGTAGAAACACTGGTAAGGCCACACCCTTGACACACAGTTCAAAAACAAAGGAGCAGGACAGTAAAGAATAACATCCTTTCTTATACCCCACCAAGTCTCTTGTAATAATAACTGTGAATTGCAACCAGAAAAGCTGTAAGACAGGCTCTATATAAGGATAAAGGGAAGACCCAAAGCCAAGTCACCAGAGGAATTTTAAGTCTCTGGTGCTTATAGCAACAATAAACCTTACAGGTAACTATAGCAACAACTTTAAATACAGCCCAACTCCTGACTAGATTACAAATCCCTATTACCTCAGTGTCTACTGCCCTAATATGTCCAGCTTCAACAAAAAAGTGCAAGGCACACTAAAAGGCAAGAAAAAACTGTCTGAAGAAATAAAGCAATCATCAGAGCAAGATTCAAATATGTCAAAGATGATGGAACTAAAAGTTTGGGCATTTAAAATAACTATGAGCCGGGCGTGGTGGCGCACACTTGTAATCCCAGTACTATGGGAGGCGGAGACTGGAGGATCCGGGTTCGCAGCCAGCCTCAGCTCTCTCTCTCCCTTTCTCTCTCCCTGTCTCTGTCTCTCTCTCTCTCTACCTAGTGAGGCCCTCCGCAACTTTGTGAGACCCGGTTTCAAAATAAAGTATAAAAAATAGGGCCGGGGGTGTAGCGCGGAGGTAGAACGCCCCTGGGTTCAATCCCCGGTACCGCAAAAAAAAAAACAAAACAAAACTATGATTAAAATGTTAAAGGCGCTAATGGAAAAATGATACACAACATTCAAGATCAGGTAGGTAATTTCAGAGGTAGAAACTATAAAAAGACCAAAATATAAATGCCAAAAGCCAAAAACATGGTCACAGAAATGAATAATGCCTCTTTAACAAATTCATCAGTTGGAACACTTGCTGCCTAGGAAAGAATCAGTGAACCTGATGATAGGACAATAGAAATTATACAAACTGAAAATGCAAAGAAGGAAAAAATATGGGACAATATCCCAAACAGCAACACTTAAGAGTTGTGGGGCAATAGCAAATGGTAGAACATACATGTAATCAGAATCCCAGAGGGAGAAGAGAGAACAGAGCTAGAGAAATAATTTGAACACATAATGGCCAAGTTTTTTACATATTAACTAAAAAACATAATAAACAAACTTATAAATAATATATAGATGATTATGTCTAGATTCTAGGAGTAAAGAGGTCCTAAACTAAACATAAAACTTCAGTACCTCAAAAGGAAAAGATTAGCCGGGCGTGGTGGCGCACGCTTGTAATCCCAGTGCTTGGGAGGCGGAGACCGGAGGATCTGGGTTCGCAGCCAGCCTCAGCTACTTAGTGAGGCCTTCGCAACTTAGTGAGACCCGGTTTCAAAATAAAGGATAAAAAATAGGGCCGGGGGTGTAGCTCGGAGGTAGAACACCCCTGGGTTCAATCCCTGGTACCGCAAAAAAAAAGGAAAAGATTAATACATTTAACATGATAATCTAAGTTCTGTGTGCGAAAAGCGTTACCATAAACAATGCCAAATAAATTGAAATGTTTGCAACATACATACCAGAATATCCAGAATATATTCAAAAAATAAGAAAGAATGACAAGCCAATAGAAAATGGGAAAAGCTTATGAAGGGACAATTCTTACAGTAATATAAACTCCACATGGATGGGGATTTTTGTCTCTTGTTTACTGCTTAATATCAATGCTTAGAATAGTATCTGGCACATAGGCTCTTAATAAACATATGTAGAATAAAGGAACTCATAGCAGAAAAAAAGTAATTTATATTACATATATCACAAGGTCTTCAATATCTCTGGTAATAAGGAAAAAATAAAACAGGGAGACATTACTTTTTGCCCACAGATTGGCAAAAATAAAAAAAGACTGATAATCAAATGCTGAGGAAATAAAAAGATGTCTTTATATTATTGGTGAAATTATAAATTGATTTGATCTTTTTGAAAGGAAACTTGGCATTATCTATTAAAACTTAAATGTGCTTACAAAATTAAATTCTTCTAAAGAATTCTGTTTTTTTCATTATTTATAATAGAGAAATGTGTATACAGGTGTTTTAGGAAGCACATGTATAATGCTGGTCACATTAATCTTATTTGTAAGAGAAAAATATTATAAATGATATAAGTGAATATCAACAGGGTAATTGTTAAATAAAGTATGACATACCCATTCTATGGAATATTATAACAGGTAAATACAATGTTGTAATCTACATGTATCAACATGAGAAACTGCAAGATCTAATAATGTAAAGAAATCAAGTTATACTAAATGTGATACCACCACTATTTAAAAAAAGTTTAATGAATGCTAAAACTGAAAGGTTGATGGAGAACTAGATATCTGCATGTTACCAGTGTGTCCCCCACATATTTGTTAATGACAGAAGGGAAATATTTTTACAACAGGGGAATTAGGCAGTTGTTACCTTAATCCAGTGATTAAAACTAGTTATCACTTATCACCAGACATTACTATCTCCTGACAGGATGTGACATGCAAGATATAACATCACCTATTAAGATATTTTTGCCAAAAAATATTTTATCTGATCTATTAGGTGACAGGAAATACAGAGGATAGAGGAAAAAATTAAACAATAACACAAAGAAAACAATCAGACCAATTTGGAATGTGAGAAGACTGGCTTATTCTGTCCAAAAAATCAATGTCAGTGGGGGAAAATATAGGGGTAGGGTAGGAGTTATTTTAAGCTAAGGAGATTTAAATGACATAATGGAAGTGTAAGAGGTAGTCCTTGATTGGATTAAAACAGCCATAAAGACAACTGAAACTATTTGGAAATCTGGTCTGGAATGGGTATAAATGACATTAGGGGCTTACAATTATTTTTCTTGGATATGATAAGCTAATTATGGTTGTGTAGAAAAAGGCCCTATTTTGGGGGAAGACATATACACACATATTCAGGAATGAGTCTTGATATCTGTAATGTAGTTCAGCAAATAAGTCTATAAAACAAAATAAGTGAAGCATGTAAGTATTGTTATGGTATTTTCCCCTATTTTTCTAGAATAAAGCTGTTTCTATATGTACTGTACTTATATGTAAAAGGGAAATTACATTTATAGTGATCATGGCCACTAGCTCCAGGGAGAAGGCTGGAATTAGGCAAATGAATATAGAGGGCAGGTCAAAATTTTAATAAAACATAGGAGAATACATGGATGGTGCACCAACCTTAACATATTCAATTGCTCTTGGAGAAAAATCACAAGCATAGGCAAAGATATTCAAATCTTCTTGTAAAAGCGGGAATAAACAGTTCCCAACCCCACAACCAGCTTCAAGCATAGTCAATTTTTGACCTTCAAACTGGGGAAAGAGAACCCAAAATTACATTACATTTGCATAATGAAGAAACAAACCAAACTAAAAGGTCCACAAAGTCTCTCACCTCATAGAGCAGAAAATAAACAAGACAATAAACCAAAGTTAATACTGGAACCTCTTTTATCATCATCCGAACCGCAGTTTGTTGCAGAGGAAAAAACCCAGCATAATGGCTTACTGAACAGTTTCTGGAGCTAAACTACCTGCACTCAAATCCCAAATCCTCTTCTGCCCGGGTCTTCTATCATTTGGGCAAATCATTTAAACAGGTCTGTGCATCAATTTCACCTGCTACTGGGGACACTACTACTATACTTTAGAGTTAGTATAAAGCTTAAATGAAAGAACACAGGTAAAGTTCTTAGAAAAGGGCCAAGGTTCATTATATACTACTATTATTATTTTCAATCTGTCACTGAAGACCACTCAGTATAAATATTTAATATTTACAGCTTTCAGATTAGTCTTAAAGAAATAGAAAATGACTACTAACATTCTCCTACAGAATAAACAATCCAGAAATTGCTAAAACTACTTGAGACCAGTGTAATTCCATCCTAAGGTACCAAGCATTTTGCTAGGCTTTATTAATTCTCTACTTCAGATTCCCTATAGGAATGCAATAAAGCACACTTCTTCTACATATCTTAAATGAAGAACAGCTAGGATAAGGGGACATATTAGCTTACCTCCCTACATGATCTTAGCTCTTCAAACTCTCTGGTGGTCCAATGTCTATCTTTGAAAAAATTAGTACTATTTCTTTTGTAAAAAAGATCCCAGTTCTTCTGAGCCTCTTTTTCCAGTTTTTGCTGTTTAAAATCAGATACCAAAGCTTGATCTCTTTTTAGTTTCTCCTCTTCTTCAGAGCTGAGAATCCTTGCCTTCAGTCCTTTCCTTTGCAAAGAGGCCATCTCACAAGTTGACTTAACACTGCTGAAGATCCTCCATCTTTGAATACAGAGTTTTCTCGGAAGTGTTCTTTCTAGTAGTTTTCATGCCTCAGTAGCATAGTGTACTTCACAGAAAAAAAAAATGAATGAGATTCTGATTAGTCGTTCTAGAACATTTCTTCAGAACGCGGGATTATTGGTTCTAGAATAGTTCTTTAAAACGCTAAGTTCCATTCGCCAAACATTTACGACATGCTGACTCTACACAAAACTGTGCTCCTTATATGAGAGGTCACAAAGAAGATCAAGACACAGTCCCCTACCTTCAGAGGGCTAACATTCAGTGGCCAGGACTGTCTCATGCACCGAATTCCAATTCAAACCAGAATGAGTCAACTATTTTAATAAATCCGTTTAGTTCAGAACAAGAACGCTCCCACGAACAAACTGAGAAACTCTGGAAGAAAATACTCATAAATTTTTGGTGCCCGTAAAAGGGGTGACTTAAAAAAATCACGACAGCTGCCCGAACTGAAAGCAGGTAAGTCACTTGCCAGACACAAGTGGAATCGTCGTTTCCTTAGCGTCCGAGATCCATTTTCTCAAGAGGAGATGGAGCTACGTCTGGGTGGCCCGAGTCTCTGATCGCGCTCAAAAGACGCTGTGTCGCACGAACCGGGAAGAGTCGCTTACCAGGGGCTGAAGCCCTCGGGTCACCAACACGGTGCGAAGTACAAAAGTGAACCAGTGACATGTGGTTAATGTCCCCAGGATCTCTCTCTCCCGGGACAGTGGGGATAAACTAGGCTGCCTGGCCACTAGGGGCTGCAGAGGGGGGCCCTTACTAGCTAAGAGACACGCATTAATCTCGTCCTCCACTCTCTGAGCTCACCGTCATCAGCCCCCAGGTTCACCTGTAGGAACAGGGCAGGGCGCACTCACCCCTCAGCCAAGCCCATGCTTCGGGGGTAGCTTTTGAAAGCCGCGGTTGAGAAACCCTGAGCCAAGACGCGCCAGCACACAGGACTTCGAACTAGGATTCTCCCAGGAGGTTTCTTTTGCCATGGCGCCGCCCCCGCTACTTCCGCCGGGACACCGGAAGTCCCTCCCCGGATCCGGAAGTCTCACGACCTTGCTTCCTCAGAGTCTTCCGCCACCCGGCCGCGGAGACTTGTTTCCGGCCCCGGGTGGGCGCCGGCTTGTCTCTCTGTGCGCTCCGGAGCGGTGTCCCGGGAACACCATCCTCCCGGACGCCGGAACCGGGAGCTCGGGCGGCGGTTGCGCCAGGGGAGAGCCGATCCGGGCGCGAGGCCCGTACGGGGCCATGAACGGAACCGCGAACCCACTGCTGGACCGCGAGGAACATTGCCTACGACTCGGAGAGAGCTTCGAGAAGCGGCCGCGGGCCTCTTTCCATACCATTCGCTGTAAGTCACGCTCCCCACGGCCGCTACCGCCGCCACACGCCACCCTCGGCTTCCTTCTCTCTTTCTCCCGCCCTCCACAGTCCAGGGAACCTCTAAGTCAGTTCTTTTCTCACCCC